>JAOWBW010000428.1:583973-640211 GCA_026119855.1 Campanula takesimana | reverse complement strand
AATTATTAGAAAAAGATTTCTAAATCTTCAATGCCCATATGAATTTATTGGTATTCTTGAGCTTTCGATTCTCAATCTAAACTCAGGAATATGTTTCTAAAACATATGGAGGCTACCAATATTGATTACGGTTGAAAGGAGGGTTATTTATGCTTATTAAACCTTAACCATTAAGGATAAATAACCTTAATCCTGTATTCTCCAGTAATCAGGAAATCAACAAAATTAGGACCAGCCCAGCAGGTGCACGGCCATGCACTAGAACCAGATTTTGACCCCTTTATGTCCTTGGGTTCACGGGCGTGCAACACTTGCTACGCGGTTGTGGCTGAAACTCAGTTTTAGCCTTTAAAATTATTCTTTCTTTTGTGTGTGACCCCGTGACCCCGTAGGATTATATTATGTTAGCAATTAGTCCAAACACATTTCTTCTCATAAATCATGAGAGGGCTCTAGCAAGCCATCACGATTACCCAAATAATATAATGTATCAAAGTTTGTTTATCCTCATAGAACATATCACAATGTTGGGGAATTGGGGGGAATCTTCTCATCCACTAGCCCATACTAGAAGTCATCAATATGGAGAAAATAATCAACACATGATAATAATATGAAAGAACATAGACACCATGATTTGTTAACCCGGTTCACCACCCCACTGTGGCTACATCCAGAGGCACCAAGCCGGATATCATTATAATATGTAAAGATTATTACAACATAGTACATGCACTCACCTAGATCTAGCATGGCTATTCTCCATGTATAATCTCTCATACATATTATCTCACCTCTCCCAAGAACACACAAATAATATGACTATGGCCGGGTTGTAGGATCGCCCCCTATGGCTCTCCTAGGCCCCCGGCCCCCTCTTACAAACTATTTTATTCTCTCTTGTGATATCCTAACTTTCTCCCACATAAAGTAAAGTGCTAAATATTATGGTGGTAGTCACAATATATTTATAGGGATACAAAACCTAATCCTGATCAAAACCTAATTTACCCGGAGTCCTTGAGACAGAAGGAGTATAATTGGTTTACCAAAAGGAAACCAAGTCATGTTGGAAACTAATTCCTTCACCACTTCCAGACTCCTACTCCACTCCTTCAACTCCACTGTCAACCTTCAGGCGCCCGCCTGCCCCGTACCAGGCCCCACATTGTAGTATTTAGAGAACGTGCAGCCTTTTGCCTTAGGTAAGCGCCCGCCTGCACCATACCAGGCGCCCGCCTGCTCCTGCGACTCTTTCTTGGTTTTGACCCTCTCCTTGGTTTTGACTCCATTCCCAACAATCTCCCACCTGGAGACATAAACCAACATTGTGACATGCTCCTATCATACTCCCACTAGAGAATGATCCACCAAATATTTTTACACCACCATTGTAACACCAAGCTCTTCCTTGATGATGATAAGCCTCCAAGCTCCTCCACCTGAACCTCCACGCTCAAGTAATAAGGCGACTTAAAAACCAAGCGATGCTTTAACCTCTCCGTGTTATATCCTTCTTTCCTCCCCAAATCAACTTCTACCTTGATTTCTCTGCAAGTCTAGCTTCGCCTTCACCCTCCTAGATCCACTCCCCTTGCAATGCTCACCATAAAACTCGGACACACCTTGCTTCTTGCATTGTCTTCTTTTGGTGTTTTCTCGCTCTCTGTTAGGGCCACTTGACTCCCACCGCATTGCAACTTTTTGAGTCACTCTCCCCCCTAACATCCCGTTCATTGATGTCTCTCCGTTTTACACCAATAGGCCGGTCTTCGCGCCTCTTGCTCCCACCCAGAACGAATTTGATGTTGTTGGAAGAGTACAACATCCTCCTATCTCCCATCCATCGTTTGTGAGAAGTCCTCCTCTTCTTACGTGGTCATACCAGCTTATACCACTCACCTTTACATCGTCGGTTACTTACGCAAGTACCTGATGCATTCCTCCTTTCTTTCATATTTTTTCTCCAACCACCTTGACTACCCCAAGATCCCTTGAACACCTCCGATCCATCTTGATCTCTGTATCTCCAAATCCCACCTCGAATCTCTGCAGATCTCATAAGAAACAAACGAGCTATTCGGACTTTTTGATCTTCCGCACGATCGTTGACCTATTTGGCACGTGTCTTTCTTCAACCATAAACCCTAGCAGCTCTCAGATTTACCCTGAACGTCTTCCACATGAAGAATCTGCACTGCATGAAATCTGCACATGCGCTGCACTATGCCTGCACGTGCATTGCCCGAATTCTACACGTGCGCTGCACAAAAATCTGTTGTCTCTTTTCTTCACCTTGAATTTCTCCTAGATCTCAAACCAAAGCTCTGATACCAGTTGTTGGGATTGGGGGGGGGGATCTTCTCATCCACTAGCCCATACTAGCTGTCATCAATATGGAGAAAATAATCAACACATGATAATAATATGAAAGAACATAGGCACCATGATTTGTTAACCCGTTTCACCACCCCACTGTGGCTACATCCGGAGGCACCAAGCCGGATATCATTATAATATGTAAAGATTATTACAACATAGTACATGCACTCACCTAGATCTAGCATGGCTATTCTCCATGTATAATCTCTCATACATATTATCTCACCTCTCCCAAGAACACACAAATAATATGACTATGACCGGCTTGTAGGATCACCCCCTATGGCTCTCTTAGGCCCCCGGCCCCCTCTTACAAACTATTTTGTTCTCTCTTGTGATATCCTAACTTTCTCCTACATAAAGTAAAGTGCTAAATATTATGGTGGTAGTCACAATATATTTATAGGGATACAAAACCTAATCCTGATCAAAACCTAATTTACCCGGAGTCCTTGAGACGGACGGAGTATAATTGGTTTACCAAAAGGAAACCAAGTCATGTTGGAAACTAATTCCTTCACCCACTTCCAGACTCCTACTCCACGTCAACTTCAATTGTCCGACCTTCAGGCGCCCGCCTGCCCCGTACCAGGCACCCACTTGTAGTATTTAGAGAACGTGCAGCCTTTTGCCTTAGTAAGCGCCTGCCTGCACCATACCAGCGCCCCCTGCTCCTGCGACTCTTTCTTGGTTTTGACCCTCTCCTTGGTTTTGACTCCGTTCCCAACAATCTCCCAACTGGATACATAAACTAACATTGTGACATGCTCCTATCATACTCCACTAGAGAATGATCCACCAAATATTTTTACACACCACCATTGTAACACCAAGCTCCTCTTTGATGATGATAAGCCTCCACGCTCCTCCACCATGAACCTCCACGCTCAAGTAATAGGGCGAGTTAAAACCAAGCGACGCTTTAACCTCTCCGTGTTAGATCCTTCTTTCTCCCCAATCAACTTCTACCTTGATTTCTCTGCAAGTCTAGCTTTGCCTTCACCCTCCTAGATCCACTTCCCTTGCAATGTTCACCAGAAAACTCGGACATACCTTGCTTCTTGCATTGTCTTCTTGTGGTGTTTTCTCGCTCTCTGTTAGGGCCACTTGACTCCCACCGCGTTGCAACTTTTTGAGTCACTCTCCCCCTAACATCCCGTTCATTGATGTCTCTCTGTTTTACACCAATAGGCCAGTCTTCGCGCCTCTTGCTCCCACCTGGAACGAATTTGATGTTGTTGGAAGAGTACAACATCCTCCTATCTCCCATCTATCGTTTGTGAGAAGTCCTCCTCTTCTTACAAGGTCATACCAGCTTATACCACTCACCTTTGCATCGTCGGTTGGTTACGCAAGTGCCTGATGCATTCCTCCTTTCTTTCATATTTTTTCTCCAACCACCTTGACTGGCCCAAGATCCCTTGAACACCTCTGATCCATCTTGATCTCTTTATCTCCAAATCCCACCTCGAATCTTTGCAGATCTCATAAGAAACAAACGAGCTATTCCGACTTTCTGATCTTTCGCACGATCGTTGACCTATTTGGCACGTGTCTTTCTTCAACCATAAACCCTAGCAGCTCTCAGATTTACCCTGCACGTCTTCCACATGAAGAATCTGCACTGCATGAAATCTGCACGTGCGCTGTACCATGCCTGCACGTACATTGCACGAATTCTACATGTGCGCTACACAAAAATCTGTTGTCTCTTTTCTTCACCTTGAATTTCTCCTAGATCTCAAACCAAAGCTTTGATACCAGTTGTTGGGGAATTGGGGGGGATCTTCTCATCCACTAGCCCATACTAGCTGTCATCAATATGGAGAAAATAATCAACACATGATAATAATATGAAAGAACATAGACACCATGATTTGTTAACCCGTTTCACCACCCCACTATGGCTACATCCGGAGGCACCAAGCCGGATATCATTATAATATGTAAAGATTATTACAACATAGTACATGCACTCACCTAGATCTAGCATGGCTATTCTCCATGTATAATCTCTCATACATATTATCTCACCTCTCCCAAGAACACACAAATAATATGACTATGGCCGGGTTGTAGGATCGCCCCCCATGGCTCTCCTAGGCCCCCGTCCCCATCCTACACACAATTTTGTTCTCTCTTGTGATATCATAACTTTCTCCTACACAAAGTAAAGTGCTAAATATTATGGTGGTAGTCACAATATATTTATAGGGATACAAAACCTAATCCTGATCAAAACCTAATCCTGATCAAAACCTAATTTACCCAGAGTCCTTGAGACGGAAGGAGTATAATTGGTTTACCAAAAGGAAACCAAGTCATGTTGGAAACTAATTCCTTCACCCACTTCCAGATTCCTACTCCACGTCAACTTCAACTGTCCGACCTTCAGGCGCCCGCCTGCCCCGTATTAGGCACCCGCTTGTAGTCTTCAAAGAACGTGCAGCCTTTTGCCTTAGGTAAGCGCCCGCCTGCACCATACCAGGCGCCCGCCTGCTCCTGCGACTCTTTCTTTGTTTTGACCCTCTCCTTGGTTTTGACTCCATTCCCAACAATCTCCCAACTGGAGACATAAACCAACATTGTGACATGCTCCTATCATACTCCCACCTGAGAATGATTCACCAAATATTTTTACACCACCATTGTAACACCAAGCTCCTCCTTGATGATGATAAGCCTCCACGCTCCTCCACCATGAACCTCAATGCTCAAGTAATAAGGCGAGTTGAAACCAAGCGACGCTTCAACCTCTCTGTGTTAGATCCTTCTTTCCTCCTCAAATCAACTTCTACCTTGATTTCTCTGCAAGTCTAACTTTGCCTTCTCCCTCCTAGATCCACTCCCCTTGCAATGCTCACCATAAAACTCGGACACACTTTGCTTCTTGCATTGTCTTCTTGTGGTGTTTTCTCGCTCTCTGTTAGGGCCACTTGACTCCCACCACGTTGCAACTTTTTGAGTCACTCTCCCCCTAACATGCCGTTCATTGATGTCTCTCCGTTTTAACACCATAGGCCGGTCTTCGTGCCTCTTGCTCCCACCCAGAACGAATTTGATGTGTCGGTAGAGTACAACATCCTCCTATCTCCCATCCGTCATTTGCGAGAAGTCCTCCTCTTCTCACGTAGTCATACTGGCTTATACCACTCACCTTTGCTTCATCGGTTGCTTACGCAAGTGCCTGATGCATTCCTCCTTTCATTCATATTTTTTCTCCAACCACCTTGACTGCCCCAAGATCCCTTGATACCTCAGATCCATCTTGATCTCTGCATCTCCAAATCCCACCTCAAATCTCTGCAGTTCTCATAAGAAACAAATGAGCTATTCGGACTTTCTGATCTTCCGCACGATCGTTGACCTATTTGGCACGTGTCTTGTCACGACCCAAAAACTAGGCTCTATTTTATTAGTAATAAATAATTATTATTTATTTATTTGCTTATTTATTTATTTAAATTATTATTTAATTAATAATTTATGTGTGCATTTTATGTTTCATAATATTTTATTTCCTGCATTTTAATTGATCATTTGTGCTAGTGTGGAATTTATTGGGTCTTAGTTGATAGTGGGGAAATGGATTTAATTGTTCCTAGTTGGGTAGTAGAGGGACCTAAGTTCTAATTTATCCTACTTATTCCCTCCATCACCTCTCTCCTCCCTCATTTCTCCCTCACTTCTCCCTCTCTCCAGCACACCCCTTTTCTCTCTCTCTCCTTCCATAGAAATGGGTAAGTTATTCTCTACCTTCTCTCTACATTTCCATCATCTTCCTCTCATTATTTCTCATTTCTTAAAACATGAATCTTGTTTGGATCGTCGATAGGATCGTAGGAAGCCAAAAATATTCGAGTTCCGGCAACTTTGAGAAAATCCGAGTAAGTTGCTTTTCCCCATTTTTATGCTAAAATGTTCATATCATGCTTATATAATGCTTGAGTTGTTATATTTGAAGTTTGGTTGAGTTTAGAATTTATTTGGAATTTATTTTGGGTTTTGATTAAAAATGGTGATTTTGTTGAATGTTGGGATTTAATCTTGATTTTGGTTGTTATATGAGTTCTTTTAGACCCATAAGTTGCTCTAGTACCTTAGTATGCTAGTTAGGAGTGTTGGATTTTGGTTTAGTTTTGGTTTGGGTTGAAAATGGAAGAACCCAGTTCATCCCTCCCGATTCCGGCAGACCAGAGGGTTGGGCGACAGCCCAAAATATGGTGGCGACCGCACATCTATCTGAAAGGTTTGTTCTTGTTTGATGGCTTTTTGTGCGACCGCACAGACCCGAGTGGGCGGCCGCACAGTACCTCTGAAGGTTTTCATTAGTTATTTTGTGTGATTGAAGAATGCGTTTTGGTCTAAGTCTTGGGTGTCCTTCTAGTCGACCTTAGTGAACATTGTAGTACACTCTAGTGATAGAATTGGGTCATTTGTGATTAAGTTTGTGTTGTGAAATTTAGTTTTATGTTCTTTAATAACTTTGGGATTATTTGGGTTTTAAGAGCACATGAATTGAGTTTTCTTGTCTTTGAATGTTAGGATAGAAGTATATATAGGTACTCCTAAGTTTTAGAACGAAAGGAGCGAAATTCGGAGCTAAAACAGGGATTTTTTCATAATGTCCGCCGAAACTTTATAAAAATTGTCCGTTTTACGTTCAATCTTCCGGAGACCATAACTTCTTCGTACGGACTCCGTTTTGGACGTGTAAACTATCGTTGGAAATCTCTTTTCGAGTACTATGAAATGGTTATATTGGAAGCATGGTTGCAGATAATAATGGTTGTATTTTAGTTAAGGTTTAAGATCAATGTGTAGTCTCGGTCTAGGTTCCGTAGTACTATTCTAGTTGACTTAGTTGGGCACCGTGGAACTCTTTAGTAATGAAATTGGTCCCTTTGTGAATAATGATGTTATGAAATTTGATCAAGTATTGTTTGGGAATGTTTAGGCATCTTATGATGTATTCGTGATTGTTCCAATCGAATTGATTTTCGAGTAAGACTTGGTCTAGGTTTTAGGCGATGTCCTATAGTACCTAGAGGGTGGTTATTGAACACCAAAGCGTAGGGTTTAGTCCGGTCATGATCATGTTCTAATAAGGGTAACCTTTGGATTCGTTTGGGGTGTTTAGAATTGGTTCGTTATGGACGGAGGTAAAGCGTGAATTGGCAATTTGGTACTTACGGTTTGATTAACCTTAAGGTGTATTCATTCTGATTTCCTACTTTGGAATTCCAGGTGTGATGAGATGGTTGAGTTCATAGTCCTAGTATATCTTTATGAGTAAGTGTTTAGGGTCATTTTGGTAATAGTCATTGTGCCACTTGCGAGCGACCGTTTGGATTGTGCTCTTTATGAGTAACTTGTGGGTATCATATTTAGGATGTATTTGGTACGTGCCTTATCTTGGGATCATTATGTTTTAATGGTCAATGTTGTTGGACTCTTTTATGAGAAACTCCTTGTGCTGTTGTTGTTGAACTCTTCTTGAGTAATCGTTTGCATCTTTTATGGTGATTAATTGGTATGATTCCCTACTTTAGAATCAATGGTTGTTTATTGTGCTAGTATTTTATTACTTAGCCTTTACTTGGAAGTCCAGCTGGTATTTTGTGTGTGTTTGGGCGATGCGAAACATTATGATGGCACAGCCAAGTCCATTGTGATGTTGACCATTGTTTTGCCCCATTATTACCCTCCTCCAGATTGGCCTTGGATGTGAGAAGAGCTAGCTCCTTTGTGTGCATTTTAGCTTTACTTGGAGCATGACTTTGTGGCATGTCTCCCGTCCCTTGTGACACTTCATTGGTTATTGGTTCCGGTACCGGGGGTTTTCTCTTCAGCTTTTATGCTACTATGAAGATGGCTTGATGGGTTGATTGATTGATTGGTCGGTTCTGACCGGGGGTTTTCTCTTCAGCTTTTATACTACTATGAAGATGGCTTGATGGGTTGATTGATTGATTGGTCGGTTCTGACCGGGGTTTTCTCTTCAGCTTTTATGCTACTATGAAGATGGCTTGATGGGTTGATTGATTGATTGGTCGGTTCTGACCGGGGTTCTCTTCAGTTGTTATACTGCTATTGTTGATTAGTTGATCGGTTGAAGCTGCGCAGCGATTGTTCTATCAGTTTGGTGAAACCTTGGCTAAGTATCCTTTGTTACGTGTTTATTTCAGTCTTATGTGCTGCATGATGAGTTAGTCGTTATTTCCAACTGGTATGGGACAGTTGGCGATAGGGAGCTTTCTCATTTGTTGTTACGTGATTTACTTGTTCAGTTATCGTTGATTTGCATGATATTATGCCATGTAGATGCATTTAGTAACTTACTGAGATTTTATCTCACCCGTTTCTTGTTTCAAATTGTTTTTCCTTAACCCCCCCCCCCGGAAAGCAAGTGGTAGCGTTGTGAGGTCCGTTGTAGCGGGAATCTTCTGAGCAGGTTGATCGCATTTGGGATAGTTGCTCTTCGGAGCCCTTATGTATTTTATTGTGGGTTCGTAGTCATTCAGTGTGTTGTATATACGGTTGTACTTTGGGAATTTTTGTTAATAGTTGTTCTTGCTTCCGCATTTGTTTCTAGTCTCCGAGTTATAATCTCGTTGAGGTGTTGTTTGATGGTATTGGTTTATAGTTGAATTCACGCTCCCAGTTTGGTATTTAGCATTTTTGGAGATGTTAATTATGTAAATTTTATATTTATGGATTTGTAAGATTACCGGGGCGTGACAGTTGGTATCAGAGCAATGGTTTTAGATCTTGAAAGAGAATAAGAACTCTGATATTGAATAGGCTTCAATACTTGAGCGTTACAAGTTTGAGCGGTTTAGAAGCTAAGTTTTCATGAGGGATGAGGTTAAGGTAGAAGTTGGTTGAGTTATAAGTCGTGATATTGACGTCGAGTGTTCCTTCTCTTGTGGTATACCAAGTATAGGATTGGTGTCAATAGTGTTGGTTCCATTGGGGTTAGTTAGTTTGGGAATCGAGAGTGCAAATCTGATGGCTCGGGCATATCTATTTCGTAAGGTGGACAACGTTTTGTGCTATGTTCGCCTGATTGTTATCATTCATGGATTTAGGTTGAGGTGTATTCTCGAATACGGAATTACGTGATTGTTACTAGTATATATGGGATGATTTGATTATGTCACCTATGCGAGATATTGATGAGTTAAGTGGTATGGTTTAGCTTTCCGTGCGTTACGAATTTCTTGTGTGCCATCGGTAAGTAATGAATAATTCTATATTAGTGTGTTTGACTTGTTTAGGAGCATACTAAGTATATATAATGTTCAGGCTCTATATTGAAAATCAAAAAATCTTTATTATAAGGTTGTGCAGGGAATTTAGCTTATTCAGTTGACAATACTAATGTTGAAGTCTTGGGTATAATTTATATTGGGGGCAATATGTCGCTTGATCGATAGGGAACTTGAGTTAAATTGGGTTGTTGTGGTACAAGGTTGTAATGCTAATATTTAGATCAATATCCATATTGTATCGGTTGGGTTATAGGAGTTGAGGATTCAATGAGAATCTCTTGAGGAAAATTTTGGTCACTTTTAGTACCTCTCTGTGAATGTATCGGAATGGATTAGTATGGAGAGGTGTGCGATTTGTTATGGATGATGAGTTGTAGTAGGAGTTATGATCATTAATGGTGATAAGCGTGTCAAGTTAGAAAGGACTAAGTACAATTTGGGAGAGTAATAATTTCTCAATCTATGTTAAAGGCATTTTGAAATTTTGGTTAGATAGTGGTTCTATGGTTCTAAATCCCTTCTTGGTGGCGTTTCCCGAATTGGATCAAGGGTATGTGAAGAAAGTTGAGTATCAATACTTGGGCATAATTAAGGAATATCATGATTTGGTATTGGGTCAGTCGGAACGTTACTAGCTAATTGGCTTATTTTGATGGTAGTACTATTGAGCCTAAGTATCATTAGGTTAATAAATGTATGCGTGAAAGACTAACTTGGTTAGCTATTGAAGATTTGAGGTTGTTGATTTCCTTGGGTATATGAGCACAGATTATTAACAAAAAAAAGGGAGTTAGAGGGAATCCCTTGAAGATAAAATTTAGATCATTTTCGGACTATTGAGTATTCGTAATTATTTTAGGCTTTCAAGGATTGGAGTGTTATGACGATGATATTATGGCGTTACACCACTAGTTTAAGGTGCTACCTAGAGCGAGAGCACTATAATGGGAATCCTTATAGATATAGCCTTTGGTGAATATTATGAGGATGGAAAATTTCTTTAGCCTTTCATATTTTAAAGCTAATTAAGCTCGAGATGGTAATGTTTTGAATTTCAGGGGAATAATACTAAGTATGCGATTTACAAATGGAAGTACCTTTGCGGTATAGTTAAGATTATGAATAAGGCGAGCTTGAGATATCTCGAGAATTATGTATGGAAATAATTTGGATTCTTCGATTTTGAGTGCGGATTTTGATTAGTAATGAAGATAATGATGGCATGATTCGGTTCAAGAGGTAGTGTTATCGTAAACATCATTTAAGGTTACCTTGTGGTGGGTTAGATTGTACAATTGAGGAATTTGAGAAATGGCAGAACTATCGTATCCGTACCTATTTGGTCTTTCGGGTAAGTAATTTAAAATTCGGGTCGAATTTTCTTTAAGGGGGAGTGAATGTCACGACCCAAAAACTAGGCTCTATTTTATTAGTAATAAATAATTATTATTTATTTATTTGCTTATTTATTTATTTAAATTATTATTTAATTAATAATTTATGTGTGCATTTTATGTTTCATAATATTTTATTTCCTGCATTTTAATTGATCATTTGTGCTAGTGTGGAATTTATTGGGTCTTAGTTGATAGTGGAGAAATGGATTTAATTGTTCCTAGTTGGGTAGTAGAGGGGACCTAAGTTCTAATTTATCCTACTTACTCCCTCCATCACCTCTCTCCTCCCTCATTTCTCCCTCACTTCTCCCTCTCTCCAGCACACCCTTTTCTCTCTCTCTCCTTCTATAGAAATGGGTAAGTTTCTCTCTACCTTCTCTCTACCTTTCCATCATCTTCCTCTCATTATTTCTCATTTCTTAAAACATGAATCTTGTTTGGATCGTCGATAGGATCGCAGGAAGCCAAAAATATTCGAGTTCCGGCAACTTTGAGAAAATCCGAGTAAGTTGCTTTTCCCCCATTTTTATGCTAAAATGTTCATATCATGCTTATATAATGCTTGAGTTGTTATATTTGAAGTTTGGTTGAGTTTAGAATTTATTTGGAATTTATTTGGGTTTTGATTAAAAATGGTGATTTTGTTGAATGTTGGGATTTAATCTTGATTTTGGTTGTTATATGAGTTCTTTTAGACCCATAAGTTGCTCTAGTACCTTAGTATGCTAGTTAGGAGTGTTGAATTTTGGTTTAGTTTTGGTTTGGGTTGAAAATGGAAGAACCCAGTTCATCCCTCCCGATTTCCGGCAGACCAGAGGGTTGGGCGACCGCCCAAATATGGTGGGCGACCGCACATCTATCTGAAAGGTTTTGTTCTTGTTTGATGGCTTTTTGTGCGACCGCACAGACCCGAGTGGGCGGCCGCACAGTACCTCTGAAGGTTTCATTTGTTATTTTGTGTGATTGAAGAATGCGTTTGGTCTAAGTCTTGGGTGTCCTTCTAGTCGACCTTAGTGAACATTGTAGTACACTCTAGTGATAGAATTGGGTCATTTGTGATTAAGTTTGTGTTGTGAAATTTAGTTTTATGTTCTTTAATAACTTTGGGATTATTTGGGTTTTAGAGGCACATGAATTGAGTTTTCTTGTCTTTGAATGTTAGGATAGAAGTATATATAGGTACTCCTAAGTTTTAGAACGAAAGGAGCGAAATTCGGAGCTAAAACAGGGATTTTTCATAGTGTCCGGCCGAAACTTTATAAAAATTGTCCGTTTTACGTTCAATCTTCCGGAGACCATAACTTCTTCGTACGGACTCCGTTTTGGACGTGTAAACTATCGTTGGAAATCTCTTTTCGAGTACTATGAAATGGTTATATTTGAAGCATGGTTGCAGATAATAATGGTTGTCTTTTAGTTAAGGTTTAAGATCAATGTGTAGTCTCGGTCTAGGTTCCGTAGTACTATTCTAGTTGACTTAGTTGGGCACCGTGGAACTCTTTAGTAATTGAAATTGGTTCCTTTGTGAATAATGATGTTATGAAATTTGATCAAGTATTGTTTGGGAATGTTTGGGCATCTTATGATGTATTCGTGATTGTTCCAATCGAATTGATTTTCGAGTAAGACTTGGTCTAGGTTTTAGGCGATGTCCTATAGTACCTAGAGGGTGGTTATTGAACACCAAAGCATAGGGTTTAGTCCGGTCGTGATCATGTTCTAATAAGGGTAACCTTTGGATTCGTTTGGGGTGTTTAGAATTGGTTCGTTATGGACGGAGTAAAGCGTGAATTGGCAATTGGGTACTTACGGTTTGATTAACCTTAAGGTGTATTCATTCTGATTTCCTACTTTGGAATTCCAGGTGTGATGAGATGGTTGAGTCATAGTCCTAGTATATCTTTATCAGTAAGTGTTTAGGGTCATTTGGTAATAGTCATTGTGCCACTTGCGAGCGACCGTTTGGGTTGTGCTCTTTATGAGTAACTTGTGGGTATCATATTTAGGATGTATTTGGTACGTGCCTTATCTTGGGATCATTATGTTTTAATGGTCAATGTTGTTGGACTCTTTTATGAGAAACTCCTTGTGCTATTGTTGTTGAACTCTTCTTGAGTAATCGTTTGCATCTTTTATGGTGATTAATTGGTATGATTCCCTACTTTAGAATCAATGGTTGTTTATTGTGCTAGTATTTTATTACTTAGCCTTTACTTGGAAGTCCAGCTGGTATTTTGTGTGTGTTTGGGCGATGCGAAACATTATGATGGCACAGCCAAGTCCATTGTGATGTTGACCATTGTTTTGCCCCATTATTACCCTCCTCCAGATTGGCCTTGGATGTGAGAAGAGCTAGCTCCTTTGTGTGCATTTTAGCTTTACTTGGAGCATGACTTTGTGGCATGTCTCCCGTCCCTTGTGACACTTCATTGGTTATTGGTTCCGGTACCGGGGTTTTCTCTTCAGCTTTTATGCTACTATGAAGATGGCTTGATGGGTTGATTGATTGATTGGTCGGTTCTGACCGGGGTTTTCTCTTCAGCTTTTATGCTACTATGAAGATGGCTTGATAGGTTGATTGATTGATCAGCTTTTATGCTACTATGAAGATGGCTTGATGGGTTGATTGATTGATTGGTCGGTTCTGACCGGGGTTTTCTCTTCAGCTTTTATGCTACAATGAAGATGGATTGATGGGTTGATTGATTGATTGGTCGGTTCTGACCGGGGTTCTCTTCAGTTGTTTATACTGCTATTGTTGATTAGTTGATCGGTTGAAGCTGCGCAGCGATTGTTCTATCAGTTTGGTGAAACCTTGGCTAAGTATCCTTTGTTACGTGTTTATTTCAGTCTTATGTGCTGCATGATGAGTTAGTCGTTATTTCCAACTGGTATGGGACAGTTTGCGATAAGGAGCTTTCTCATTTGTTGTTACGTGATTTACTTGTTCAGTTATCGTTGATTTGCATGATATTATGCCATGTAGATGCATTTAGTAACTTACTGAGATTTTATCTCACCCCGTTTCTTGTTTCAAATTGTTTTTTCCTTAACCCCCCCAGGAAAGCAAGTGTGTAGCGTTGTGAGGTCCGTTGTAGCGGGAATCTTCTGAGCAGGTTGATCGCATTTGGGATAGTTGCTCTTCGGAGCCCTTATGTATTTTATTGTGGGTTCGTAGTCGTTCAGTGTGTTGTATATACGGTTGTACTTTGGGAATTTTTGTTAATAGTTGTTCTTGCTTCCGCATTTGTTTCTAGTCTCCGAGTTATAATAATATGGATGAACATAGACACCATGATTTGTTAACCCGGTTCACCACCCAACTGTGGCTACATCCGGAAGCACCAAGCCGGATATCATTAGAATATGTAAAGATTATTACAACATAGTACATGCACTCACCTAGATCTAGCATGGCTATTCTCCATGTATAATCTCTCATACATATTATCCCACCTCTCCCAAGAACACACAAATAAGATGACTATAGCCGGGTTGTAGGATCGCCCCCCATGGCTCTCCTAGGCCCCCGGCCCCCTCCTACACACTATTTTGTGCTCTCTTGTGATATCCTAACTTTCTCCTACACAAAGTAAAGTGCTAAATATTATGGTGATAGTCAAAATATATTTATAGGGATACAAAACCTAATCCTGATCAAAACCTAATTTACCCGGAGTCCTTGAGATGGAAGGAGTATAATTGGTTTACCAAAAGGAAACCAAGTCATGTTGGAAACTAATTCCTTCACCTACTTCCAGACTCCTACTCCACGTCAACTTCAACTGTCCGACCTTCAGGCACCCGCCTGCCCCGTACCAGGTGCCCACTTGTAGTCTTCAGAGAACGTGCAGCCTTTTGCCTTAGGTAAGCGCCCGCCTGCTCCTGCGACTCTTTCTTGGTTTTGACCCTCTCTTTGGTTTTGACTCCATTCCCAACACACAATCCCTTTTACACGTGACTTCATATTTGACATAAGTTATGGTCCACGTCAACTTATATTGTCCAATGCTTTCTAGATCCCAAGTAGATTGATATTAGCAAATGAAATTGAAATTGAACACATCAATTCATTTGACTGTGGCCTTGCATTTCATCAATCTTTCTCATCGAGTGGCCCAAGCAGATATCTCTCTTGAAAGAGGGACAAATCTCATTTTGACTTATCATTCTTCCCTACACGAATCCGATTATGCCAATCATAGCCTTTATAACTACCTGGTTAAGGGTAGCCTTTGACTGAGTCAAACATAACGTTCATCATGTGGAAGACCATGATAATCTCATGTCTAAGGATATCAAATGATATAACTATATGAGATTTAATTATGACATTTGACCATGACATAAATCTCATAACGGGTCATTTCCAGTACCTTGTTCACCAACAAGTAGCCATAAGTTTAATTGTATCACATACACATAATCATCATATGATTATCAATTAATGTTATACTAGTTCTTCATAAGTATAAGGACGAAGATTATTATAATAAACATGGAAAAGATATAATAATCAATGTTGTTTTTTCTTATAACAATGAGAACATGTTATAACGTAAGGCCTTTCTCAAGGGCCTAGGGCGTAATCTCTAACAATCTCCCACTTGCACTAGGTCCAATAAACGCGTATCCAATACCCATTGAGCTAAGCTTATGACCATCATAATAGCATATGCAAGATATTATGTAAGAAGATATTCCTTGTTATCATCATAAGGTATTTTTTGTATCTTGACATCTCCCTTATCAACGATTTCTCGTAGACATGGAAACGTCTGCGTGTGTGTTTGGAACATAGACGAGTCCTTGGCATCTTAGCTTGTGCAATAACTATTATTGTCACAATAAAGACCATAGGTTTTGTGATACTCGAAACCATTTCTAGTTTTACTAATATCTTTATCCAAGAAACTCCCCTAGTTACATCTCACGCAACAATATACTCAATTTTATTCATAGAATTATTGATAGTGTATTTGTTTGGAACTATTCCAACTAATAGAACCTATATTAAACATATGTTTTGTTGGGTTTTGATGCATCATGCGCATCGGAATAAATAGATAAAATCAAACACCCAAGATCCCAGATCCGTGCATGTTGATTAAATTAAGTACAAGATGAAAGAAACATACCCTTGAAGATCGAATCCATGAACACGGACTTTAAGGTGCTAAAGGAAACACCCTCCATCGGTATCTACACGTCGAACGGATATCAAGAACACCTTCTTGATCTGGATTGCTAGACCCAAGGCTTGATGAAGAAACTATTTCTTTGTAAGAATTATTTTTGCTTCATTGATTATTGAGTTATGATGATTCTAAATCTCAAAACTAATAATCCCCTCTATATGTGTGTAATTGTTTCTCAAACAACATGTTATGATTTCTAAAATCAACCATTTTCTTTCTCAAACCCGACTGCACACATATATAATAGGGTATAAACCTAATTCCTTTTGGGATCAGAATTCCTTGTCAAATAAGAGATTTGAACAAACTGTTTTCCGTCTGGGCAAACCATCCGTACGGATTGGTTGGGTGGCTCCCAAACCATCCGTACTGATCCTTCCAGCAGGATCCAGTTTTTCCCGTTTTCTGTGCCTTTATTCAATCCATTCTATTGTGTGTGACCCAATAGGATTATACTAAGTTGGCAACGAGTCCGAACGAGTCAGAACCCGTAAGTCATAAGCGGACTCTAGGAAGCCATTATGACTACCCAATTGGTATAACTTTGAAAGCCCAAAGTAACCTTATAGAACATATCACAATCTCTTTGTCACACGATATCATATTGGACATAAGTCATGGTCCACATCAACTTATGTTGTCTAATGCTTTCTCGATCTCGAGTAGATTGATATGAGCAAATAACATTGAATGCTTCAATTCATTTGGGTACGGCCGTACACTATTATCAATCTCACTCATCGAGTGGCCAAGCAGATATCTCTCTTGAGAGAGGGACAAATTCCATCTTAACTTATCATTCTTCCCTACAAGAATCCGATTATGCCAATCGTAGCCTTTATAACCACCCGGTTAGGGTAGCGTTTGAGTACGTCAAACATAATGTTCATCATGTGGAAGACTATGATAATCTCTGGTCTAAGGATAAATGATATAACTATTATGTGATTTAATTATGACATTTGATTATGACATAACTCTCATAACGGGTCTATCCAGTACTTGTTCTCAAACATGTACCCACAAGTTTAATCCGCATCCTATGCGCTATAATCATCATATGATTATCCATTAAACTCATGCTAGCCCTTCATAAGTGCTAGGGACAATGATTATTATAATAAACATGCAAAAGATATAATAATCGGGTTTGTTATCTCTATAACAATGAAGCCATGATATAATGCATAGGCCTTTCTTAAGGGCCTAGGGCATAATATCCAACACATATCTTATATGAGGGTTTGACCTAATTCCGTTTGGGATTGGGACTCCTTGAAAGTCAAGAAAACTGAATAAACTGGACAGTTACGGGGGGCCAGCCGTACGACTCAACAGGAGACGTACGGTGGCTTTAGAGCCGTACGGTTGTGACCAGTTTAAATCCCAAATTTTAGCCCTTTTCAATCCGTTCTAATGTGTGTGACCCAATAGGATTATACTAAGTTGGCAACGAGTCCTAACCATTCAGAACCCGTAAGTCATAAGCGGACTCTAGCAAGCCATTATGACTACCCAATTAGTATAACTTTGAAAGTTCAAAGTTACCTTATAGAACATATCACAATCCCTTTGTCACGCGATATCATATTGGACATAAGTCATGGTCCATGTCAACTTATGTTGTCCAATGCTTTCTCGATCCCGAGTAGATTGATATGAGCAAATGACATTGAAAACTTCAATTCATTTGGGCACGGCCGTACACTATCATCAATCTCACTCATCGAGAGGCCAAGCAGATATCTCTCTTGAGAGAGGGACAAATCCCATCTTGACTTATCATTCTTCCCTACAAGAATCTGATTATGCCAATCGTAGCCTTTATAACCACCCGGTTAAGGGTAGCGTTTGAGTACGTTAAACATGTTCATCATGTTAAAGACCATGATAATCTCAGGTCTAAGGATTCAAATGGTATTACTATTATGAGATTTAATTTTGACATTTTACCACGACATAAATCTCATAATGGGTCTATCCAGTACCTTGTTCTCCAACAAGTACCCACAAGTTTAATCTGCATCCTATGCACCATAATCATCATATGATTATCCATTAAACTCATGATAGCCCTTATAAGTGCTAGGGACAAGTATTATTATAATATACATGCAAAAGATATAATAATCGGGTTTGTTATCTCTATAACAATGAAGTTATGATATAACGCATAAGACTTTCTCAAGGGCCTAGGGCATAATATCCAACAATCTCCCACTTGCACTAGGCCCAATAAACGTGTATCCAATACCCATTGAGCTTAGTTATGATCTCCATCATTATTGCAAGCGAGCTTATGTAAGATGATTATCCTAGTTATCATCATAAGGTATTTTGCATATTTAGACATCTCCCATCTTTGACAATTTCTCGAATAAGATAGAAACGTCTGAGTATATGTTTAGATAAGACATTATCACCTTGGATTGTGCAATAACAATTATTGACACAATAAAGGTCCATTAAATTAGTTACATTAGAAACAATTTCTAGTTTACTAATTAGTATCTTGATCCAAGCAATTTTCTAGTTGCATTCCATGCTACTAGATACTCAATCCTTTTGTAGAATAGTAATGGTATATTTAGAACTCTTCTAACACCATTATTAAACATAAACATTAGGGATGGCCATCTCCGGTTCCGGTTCGGCATATAGGTGAACTTTAACCGGCCCTTGCTTACCCCGGATCCGGTTCTGGTTACCACAATCCGGTTCCGGTATGGTTCCGGTTCCGGTGCGGTTCCAGTCAATAATGAATAAAGAAGTTAAAAATTATTGAAAAACAAGGGATTTCCGGTCCGGTTCTCCATTTATGTGAACATTAACAGCCCCGGATGACTGGCGGTTCCGGTTTACTCGCCAGTTTGCTCTGGTTCCGGGCTTCTCCGGTCCAGTTCCGGTCCGGTTTCCCGGTTCCGGGCCAGTTTGGTCATCCCTAATAAACATGTATTTATACTGCAATATTTATCTTTGTTGGTTTGTAAGAATGCATCTATGTAACTATTACAAGATCTGTCACGACCCGAAATCTAGGCTCTATTTTATTAGTAATTAAATGATTATTATTTAATTATTTGCTTATTTATTTATTTAAATTATAATTTATTTAAATAATTATGTGTGCAATTTATGTGTTATAATATTATGCCTAGCATTTTATTTGGGTCATTTGTGCTAGTGTGGTAGTGTTGGGTCTTATTTATTAGTGGGAAGTGGTTTATTTTGAGTAGTGAAGGGGAGGGGCCCTAAGTGCAACATTTTGAAATAATTTCCCTACTCCCCCCTCCTCCCTCACCTCCTCCCTCACCTTCTCCCTCACTCTCTCCATCCCTCTTCCAGCCAACTCCCTCCCTCTCTCACTAGCTTTGGTAAGTTTTTCTTTCTCTATCTTCTCTCTTCATTTTCTTCATCTTCCTCTCATAATCTCTCATTTCTTAAAACATGAACCTTGTTTAGATCGTCGTTAGGATCGCGTAGAACAAAAAAGAATTGAATTCCGTCAACTTTGAGATTTATCAAGTAAGTTACTTTTCCCCCATTTTGATGCTAAAATGTTCATATCATGTTTAGATAATGCTTAATGTGTTATATTTGAAGTTTGGTTGGGTTTTGAATTTGTTTGGAATTTATTTGAGTTTTTGGTTAAAAGTGGTGAAATCTTGAATGTGGGTTTTGATTCTTGAATTTGGTTGATAAAGGGTGTTGTTAAGATCCCCTTTTTAGTTAAATGATGTTTGGGTACCTTAGAAATCTTGTTGGGAGGATTGATTTTGAGTGCTATGAAATTTGTAAGGAAATGGTTAGGAAATTTGAGGAACCCAGCTGGGAATTCTTCCCAGCCCGTAGACCAGGCGCCCGCCTGCCCTTGCCCAGGCCCGCCTACTCCCACTTTTTCTAGCGCCTGACCTTCTGCCAATTCAAGCGCGCGCCTGCCTATGCCCAGGCGCCCGCCCGCCCCCTGTTCCAGGAATTTGACCTTTTTGCTTGGTTTAGGACTTAGGGCCTAAATAGTTTAAGTTTATTTCTTCCAATTAACTTAAGATAACATCGTGGAATACCTTATTAATTGGATTTGATTCTTTTGTGAATAAATATGTTCTGGAATTTGATTAAGTACCGTTTTGGGAATGTTGGTTCATCCTTGATGTGTTGTTCGGATTGATTTACCTTTGTGGTAATTTATTTGGATTGGTTCCCTACTTTGGAACCTTAAGTTGTTCATTCATGCTAAATTATTATTACTTAGCATTTATTTGGAAGCCCAGCTGGCCTATTTGTTGCATCGGGCGATGGGAAAGATTATAATGGCAAATCCAAGTCCATTATAATGTTGACCATTGTTTTGCCCTTACTATACCCCTTTTCCAGATTGGCCTTGGAAAAGTCAAGTTAGCGTTCCTCTGTGAATGTATCTAGCTACCGGGCATGACTTTGTGTCATGGTCCTTGTCCCTTGTGACACTTTTATGGTTATTGGTTCCGGTACGGGGTTTTCTCTTTGGCTTTCATGCTATTATGAAGATGATGATTGTTGATTATTGAAGCTGCGCAGCGATCCTTTATTTGGATGTTTTCGGTTTGGAAAACCTTGGCTATATCCTTTGTTATGTGTTTATTTCCGCTGCTATCTGTATGTGATAAATTCTATGTGCTATGTGATATTTATTATTGCTTATTGCTTATTGCATCATAGCATGTCATGTAGTTGCATTAGTAACTTATTGAGATTTATCTCACCCCCTTTTCTTTTATCTTTGTTTTTCCTTAACCCCCCCCAGGTGCTAAGGATTAGTCTCGCTGATCACGAGAAAGAGGACGTCGAGTGTGGATCCATTCTTTTTGGGGAAGGTTGTTATAGGTTGGTTTACATTATGTAAATGTGTAACCATTTTGGGATAGTTGTACCAAACAATGACGTCACTAAGAATTGTATATTTGTATTTTGTTGGGCATAAACTTGTGGAAGTTTATGATAGTTGTAATTGATTTTTATCAAACTTGGTTTTGTAAAACTTTGGATCACTACCTTTTGGTATCAAATGGAATTTTTAACTTCGGGTATTTCACAGTTTTGGTTTTAAGTCGACGTCCAGATCGCGGTCTCGGGCCCGCGGGGTCCGGGGTCGCGACAAGATCATCCTTCACTCCATCAAAAGATCAAGAATGCATCCTTTGGTTTCTTCTCAAGTACATAAGGATGTTTCTTTACTAGTGACTTTCACTAGAGTCCGATTGGTATTATCTCATCATACTCTAAGTATATGAGACATCCGGTCTTAGTACATTAACATGGCTTACATGATAGATCCTATTGCCGAAGCATATGGAATCCCAATCATGTGCTCTTGCTCATTAGTCTTCCAATAAGACTAAATCTTGCAAAGATTAATGCCATTAGACTTTTGCAAGTAACCTCTCCAAGAGTCTTGCATAGTGAACTTTTCACTATCTTGTCTATATTAGTACTTTGACTTTAACCAATCAAAGTTTTAGATTTATCTCCATAAATCTAAATTCCAAGGGTATAAGCGGCTTTGTCCAAGTCTTTCATTTAGAAACTCTTTCAAAATGAATTTTATGTCAACCACATATGTTAGACTAGGAATAAAATTACGCTCCCACTAAATTTATTGTAATCACAAGCCTCATCTTTGATGAATTTAAACTCTTTGAATACTACATCAAAATGAAATTTCACTCCAAGTAGTTTGCTTCAATCCATCTCATGGATTTCTGCAACTTGCATATTTTATTAGAATTTTATGGATCAATCAAAACTTTTAGGTTGTATCAAACACATCCTAAAGTATATTCCTGTTAAGGAATATAGTTTTAATATCCATTTGTCATATTTCATATTCGCAATATGAGGTCATGACAAGTAGACACCCCGATCTCGCACCCCTTAAACCAAACCTTAAATTGGTCTAAACGCGATAAGCGACCTAAAACCCTAGATGGGGCGGTTCGGGACTACCGACTGTCTTATCGATGCATCGGATGAAAAAACCAAGTCCGGATGAAGAAAATGAGTCCGAATTCATGACCAGGACTCAAAACTGAGCAAATAGGCGTATTCTTCGAAAATCAAGTGTCGGGACCCCACGGCGGGCCCCGCACCCCTAAAAGAGCCTTTTACCGGACATCCTTTGCATTTAAAATTATATTTATGATTTCCTTACTCGTTAACATGTTATAGATATATCATTGTGACCATAAAATTATGAGGAGCAACTTTCGTGTTTGGTCCAAGAACAATCGGGACACCGTTGCACACACACCGGAGCAGTTCGGGCTATCACAGAATGAGAAAACGGAGCCAGAAATAATGGAAATAAACTTTGCATGGCTTCCCAAACGTGGCAACATGCTGAGAGCTTCAAAAGGGTGAGTCATTTGGGAGGTCTAATGGCGAGACGACACGTGGCGGTAAAAAAAAAATGACTCAGCACAACCATTTCCACCGTACAGCTTGCTAAACCCCATACGGCTGGTCCCATGCTGCTCCACTAGATTGCTTTTTTCATGGTTTCCACACATGTTGGTGTCCCTCTTGCCTCCACTAAAGCCTTAAGGTCAAACTCCATTTTCATCCATTGTTCTTTCAAGTGTGTTTCACTTTAACCATTATACTTTTTTTCTTTCAAAAATACCATTGTACTTTGGGAAAGGTATCATTTTAACCCCAAAATCGCGGATTGAAGCACGGATTAGTTGCGGATTTAGCCACGGATTTGGGGTTAAAATGATACATTTTCCAAACTACAATGGTATTTTTGGAAGAAAAAAAGTATAATGGTAAAAATGAAACATCATGTAAAGTACAATGGATGAAAACGGAGTTTGCCCAAGCCTTAATCACGAAGAAAGCTGACCTCCAGGGGAATTTTAGTCCAACAAAACTTACCTCCCTCCTCCATACACTCCCATTATCATCCGAGGAAGGGGAATAATCACTAATTCCACACAAAAAGATACCACAATTCCATCTCTCAAACTCTCTCAAGTGTTCTTGCTACATTCATAGCCCCACCACATCTCCACCACTATACCACTACTACTCCACCACATCTCCACTACTCCACCACCACTAAACCACCACAAATCCACCACAAACAACTCCCAAACAACAAGCAAACTCAAGCAAACTAAACACTTCAAAACCAACTCTACACAACAACCGCATATCAACAACAAACTAAAGCCTTCCCTTGGAAGCAAAGGAAGCACAATCCTACCCCAAACTAGGTAAGAAGGTAAGAATCATATTTTTTAAGTGGTAAATGTAAGAAATGTAAAAGTTTGTATGCTTAGTTTAGGGGTCTAGCCATTAGAATGGCTAGATCCCCATCTTCTTCATGTGATCCATGTTCTAGGTTGTAAATCTTCATGTAAATATGTTCTAAATGTTCAAACTTCAGTACCATCATGTGTATATGTGTTCCATGCTCAACTAAAAGTTATCATTCCATGTTTAAATTGTTGTTCAAATATATGTATAAGACATAGAATTGCTTAATCCCAATCATGTTTAACACGTAGGATCCCCATATTTTATTAGAACCTTTGTAAGGTACCTCTAGTGGATGGTCTGAAACATAACCTTCTTTCAGTATCACAATTCTATGATAAATGAATGCAATGTATATTTACTACTTCCAGCTGCTATGTGAAAGACATTGCTTCCAACGTAACTCTTCTCACTGCCAAAAGAAAATGTAACATTTATGCAGTAGACTTAAGTGCTATTATTGGTGTTGCTAATGTTTGTTTTGTAGCTAAGAACATCAGTGAGAACTCATGGCTATGGCACAAAAGACTCAGTCACTTGAACTTCAAATACCTATCTAAGCTTTCCGGTTCAAAACTGGTTACCGGTCTGCCTCAAGTGTCTGCTGATCAAGCAAAGAAATGCAAAGCCTGCCAGCTTGGAAAACAATATAAGTCATCCTTCCGAAGCAAGCCCTGCATGTCAACTTCTATATGCCTACAAATGCTACATATGGATCTATTTGGCCCCACAATTACAACAAGTATTGGGGGAAGTAGATACACCTTGGTTGTTGTAGATGATTTCTCTAGATATACTTGGGTAGAAACCTTCAGTCACAAAGATGACACATATGCTGTTGCTACCAAGTTATTCAGACTACTACAGACCCAGAAAGTAAGCGATATCATCAGTATGAGATCAGACAACAACACTGAATTCAAGAACAATGGTATTGCTCAGTATTGTGATGATCATGGCATAGACCACAATTTCTCAGCTGCCGCGTTGAGAGAAAGAAAAGAACTCTTATAGAATCCGGAAAGACCATGATTGCTGAAGCCAGGCTGCCAAAATACTTTTGGGCTGAAGCCATCAATACCGCTTGCTTCACTCAGAACAGATCTCTAATCAACAAATTCCACAACAAGACTCCTTATGAACTCTAGAGAGGCAGAATTCCTAACATTGGCTTCTTCAAAATATTCGGCTGCAAATGTTACGTGCTCTACAACGGTAAAGAGCACAGAGGTAAATTTAATGAGAAAGCTGTTGAAGGAATCTTTGTTGGTTACGCTAAACACAGTAAGGCCTTTCGAGTTTTCAATAAGAAACTTTTGAAAATTGTTGAATCTGTTCATGTAACCTTTGATGAATTTGATTTGTTAGAGTCTGATAAGGCTCCAAATAGTACTAATGGTTCTAGTGTTCATGAGACAGGTGAATCCAGTGATTCCAACCCTGCAGGTCAAGTACCAGTTGCTGATCCAGTCATTTCAGTAGAAGAACCAACAGATACTCAGTATTTCCCATCATCGGCAGAACATGATCATACCGATAACTTTCATAATCCATTTTCCGATGCAAACTCTGCTGATCATCCTGAAGATAGATCCAGCCCTCAACCAATTTCTGTTATAAGACCTAATCCCTCAAGTGCTCATCCACCTCTCACTCAAAGCTCTTCTTCCTTTCCACCATCTGCTGACCTTGATCCTCCTCTAGAATATTTACAACAAGAGTCAGTAAGACATGATGTGCCAAAAGAAGTTAGAGCAGTTCGTGATCATCCATTAGAAAATGTGATTGGTGATGTATTTGGTCCCAGGCTGACAAGGAACCTTAGCAAGGCATTTGATGAAAAGTCTCTTCTCATCTGCTATGGTTTCCAACATAGAACGAAAGAAGAATGAAGAAGCTCTTGCCGATCCTGGTTGGGTTGAAGCCATGCAAGAGGAACTGAATCAGTTTGAAAGATGCAATGTATGGGAACTTATGCCAAGACCGCCAAGACCAACTTCTCAGCAAGTTATTGGTACAAAATGGGTCTATAGGAACAAGTTAAATAAAGCTGGGAATATCACTAGAAACAAAGCAAGGTTAGTTGCAAAAGGCTACCGACAAGAAGAAGGGATTGACTACGATGAGACATTTACTCCTGTTGCAAGATTGGAAGCTATAAGACTTTTCTTAGCCTATGTTGCCTTCAAAGAATTCAAGTTATATCAAATGGACATGAAAAGTTCCTTCTTGAATGGAGAACTCCAAGAACTCGTTTACGTTGAACAACCACCTGGTTTTGAGGACTCCAAGAAGCCTAATCATGTCTACCGATTGAAGAAAGCTCTCTATGGCTTGAAGCAAGCTCCAAGGGCATGGTATGAAACCCTTTCTAAGTTTTTACTTAGCGATGGCTTAGGTTTCACTCGAGGTAAAATCGATACTATTTTATTTGTTGCTAAGCATAAGGGTCATTCATTGTTTGTTCAAATATATGTTGATGATATCATTTTTGATCTACTAATGAATCACTTTGCAAGAGATTTGAGAAGCTAATGCAGAGCAAGTTCGAGATGAGCATGATGTGTGAATTAACATATTTCCTTGGACTTCAAGTCAAGCAAACCAATGAGGGAATATTCATCAGTCAAGCCAAGTATGCAAAAGAATTAATCAACAAGTTTGGCTTCGACAATGCTCATTCTCAAAGCACACCGATGGGCACTAACATTCATTTAGATAAGGATGAGTCAGGTAAGAAAGTAGATATGACTGTCTACCGAGCTATGATTGGCTCACTCCTCTATCTAACTGCCAGTAGGCCAGATATCATGTTTGCTGTTTGTGTTTGTGCCAGGTTTCAAGCTGACCCTAGGGAATCCCATTTACAGGCTGTAAAACACATTATTAAATATTTATGTGGTTCTGCTAAGCTTGGATTATGGCATGCTAGAGATTCATCTTTAATCTAATAGGTTATTCAGATGCAGACTTTGCAGCTTGTAGGGTGACCAGAAAAAGTACTAGTGGAACTTGCCAATTTCTTGGTGATCGGTTGGTATCTTGGTCCTGTAAAAAGCAAGCATCAATTTCCACTTCCACTACTGAAGCTGAGTACATAGCTGCCGGCAGTTGCTGTTCACAAATCCTTTGGATGAAGCAGCAGTTGGTTGACTATGAAATTCCATCTCAAGTTTGTCCCATTTACTATGACAATCAATCTGCTATCTCAGTATCAAACAATCCAGTCATGCACTCCAAAACCAAGTACATAGACATCAAATACCATTTTCTGAAGGAACATGTTGAAAAGGAAAATGTCGTGCTACTTAAGGTTCATACCGATTTCCAAAGAGCAGACATACTGACAAAGACCTTAGATCAGAAAAGATTTGAATTCATCAGAGGTGAACTAGGTATAATTGATTACAATGGTTAAAATTGTGCTGAATTTGCTACTTGTGTTAGTCTGCTGATCAAATCAGCAAAGCGACTATATCTTGCTGACGAACATTATGCCGACAATATCTTGCCGACCAACAACTTGACATATTATGTCTTGCCGATTTGTCAAAATTCAAAATTCAAATTCATCGGTAGATCTCATTCTAACGGATAAGGATTCTCTGACACATGATGTAAGCACAGTCAAATCAAAGGTACAATCGGTCACACCATCTCTTTGACACATGTGTGCACCGCCTTACCCAAATCGTGTCAAAGATTTATCCCAAATCCTTATGATAAATCGGAAAGGTAACTTTTATACTTACTATATTATTGTTGCCGTCTTTACCCCTTCTCCCTCCTAAGTTTAACCGTCTATTTTAAACCGTCTGGTACGCGCATAAAATTCATTGTGTGCGCACGTACTCCGATATACTCACTACAGTTAAACTCATCATTAATTCTATTTCTCCCATGTAGACCCTTCCTATTCTCTCTTTCTTCCATAACATATAAAAGCTTCACTTAAACTCCTCTTATTCTTTTCGCTCGTCATTCTCTCTCGTATTCTCCCTGTTGCTTGTGTTCATCATCTCATATTTCCTACCAGTCTTTAAGTTCTTACTCTAATCACTGGTAGCTACTTGATGATTTTATACTTGTATTTCAAAGTTATTTTGAACTAATTGATTTTAACATGTGAGATTTCTTGAGTATTTTTGCAGAAAATATCAAGAAACGAAAAGGATATCTATGGAGGCTATGTTGACTTCACGTTCTTCAATGACACTCTTGACGGGGATTTCTTGAGAAATCTATTGATTGGTTCTCTTCTGGACTCCTTCATCACTCCAACTGGTGTTGAGTTCATATTTTTGGGTCAAGTGCAAGAGTTCTTCTCCAACGCCTCAGTCATCACTACCCCAAATGATCTGTCTACCTTCGTCTCCATCAATTCTACTATCGCCGGCATCCCTATCTCCATCACTCCATCCTCTATTTCTACTGTTTTCCCACTCCTTGGAAGTAAAGGTGTAACTAGTCTAACTGATGATAAGTCCTTGGACAAGGCATGGACCCTTATGAGGGGAGTCAGTCCTAGACTTAGTGGAGATAATCATCTGAAAGCTCATTATAGAAGGAGATATTTTGCTCTTGCTGAAATCATGGATATATGTTTGGTCAGCAGATCTGGATCTCACAGCCATGTAACTGATATTCAGTTTGAGGCGATGGCAGCCATTGTATTGCAAGAAGAATTCAACTGGTGTGCCTACCTATTTAGAGTCATTGCCATTGCTTCTGTTAAATGGAAGGAGGATAGAAGAAAGAACAAGGCTCAACCTGGTAAGGGATGCCATTATATGCTGATTAGCACTATTTTGAGGCACAACTCAGAAATCGTTAGAGCTTCCCCAGCACCTCCAAGCCTTGAGTTTGATAAGCTTAAATCCTTCAAGCTTCCTGACTGGAAAAATTTCCAAGAAGGCCTCTACCGGTACAATAGTTGTTCCTACTGCTGGTACTCTGAGAAAGAAGAAGGCAAAGAAGATTGTTAAGGTTGCTGCTGTTGCCCCTACAGATGTATCTACTCCTGCTCCATATACAGATAGGATTCTTGCTGACTCAACTCCTGCTGCTCCTAGAAAAAGGAAGTTAGTCAAGGCTGCTGATAAAGAGCCAACCAAAAAGTCAAAAGTTATATCTGCCGGTGAACCATCTGCCGTTCCAAAGCCAAAACCTGCTGATCAGGTTCAGTCTGTTACAATTCCAGATGCTGATCCTAGAGCTAAGATGATATGATTTGCTCCATCTCTTCTCTATGGTATTTCACTTGCTTCTCCTATAATTAAGACTGAAGTAGAAGACATTTCTGATCTGGCTGAAGATCCTATTGCTGATATACTTAAGAGGTCTGCTCTTGTAAGAAAATGCCGACCAATAAGAAACCCCACTTTCCATTCTTTCTATCGCAACCATTGGTCTCTCACAAATAAGGTCCTTCCAAAGAATTGGGTGTTTCCCATTGATCATCTCTATCCCTTCATTCGCCGACTGCTCCAGTCTCATAAGGAAAGAAAGGAGTCAGTTCCTCTTGGGAATCGAGCTGATTATGTGGAGAATATGAGCTTGAACCGGCTCACTTATATGTTCAAAGAGAAGTTTGTCCTCTTCAAAACAGGTTAAACTTTGGGCGTTTCTTTGATCTGCTGCCGATTCCCTGGAATCAAGTCTACCTCTTCCAAGATAGATTTAGACAAGACTTGATGGTCTAAAGTGTATGGGTCTTCTATGCTGAGGTATACGATCAGCAGTCAAACTTCCTTGAATCTGATCCCTACCAAATGGGAAGACCAGAAGATGATGATGACTTACTTGCCTACAATGATAGTGAGACCATCTCTACTGGTCATCTAGCTGATCAGTTCTTGAAGAAAGTAAAGACAATCACCATTGATTGATAAGAGAATCTGAAGCTTTTTTCTCCAAGTGCTCCTACTCTAACTCCAAGCAGCTCAGTAGATATTACTGACTTCGTCTGTGCTCACAAGTCTGCTGGTGACACTCTCACTTCTTCCGATTCAATAGGTGAGTATGACAAGATGCCAATTAGCATTGTCTACAAGAAGCCCTCAGTTCCTGCCACCACTATATCGTCCGCCGAAGCCTCTGCTGATTCAGTATTGATCAGTGATGGAGGTTCTGCTGATAAGGGATATGCTGATAAATCTGATGAACAGATTGTTGAGAAAACTTCCGACACTCAACCTGCTGATGAAACAGTGCTGCTGATGAGCCCTTGGTAAATCAAGTTGAGGAAACTATGGAAACTCAACCTCTGATTAAAGAAGAAGACCAACTTGCATCAGTTGAGCAATCTTCTGACACTCTTGTTGCTGATGAAGTTGTTGTCAGGGATTCACCGATCTCAGGAAGAGAAGATGCTGATATAGATATTGCCGATGAGCCAACTTCTGACACTCATCTTTCTGAGCCAACTGCAGACACTCAGATTGTTCAAGTTTCTCTCTCTTCTGCTGATGTGGTTCTGGTTGAATCTACTGGTGTTAGAGAGATTGTTGAGTTGGGAGGAGGTGCCGATACAGAGATTGCCATTCCAGTTAACAATGCTGACCTTGATGCTCTAATTGCTGCTGACTTGCAGTTTGAGGAATTTCAGGATGCTTTATTTTCTCCTGATTCCTTTCCTCTGCTGCCTGCTCCTGAAGTCCTTCTTGCTCCAGTTGTTGATCCTGTCTCCAGAAAGTAACCTGCTGTTGTTAATATTGTTGATGGTAATGAAAGCTCAGACGAGATAGATCCTAAGGACTACATAGAGCTACGGACAACTAGTCTACAACCAATTCCTTATCCCTTTGGTTCAAACCATTCTTTCCTTGCTGGCTCAACGAGTGAGCAGCTTATATTCTTACCCTGGATTAAACCAGATTTCAAAAGAAAGAAAGGGAAGGCTCCCCGGGTGTCAAAGCTTAAGGTGAAAGGACCAGTCTATGAACCTCAACACTGCTTACCTGGTAAGTTAAAGGTTGGTGGTAAAATTCACCTACCTGGTCCCTCTCCTAAGGAAGTCTGCATCAACATGAATGGTTAGATGAGGAGGTTCTTGATGATCAACGATGAACTTCATGATATACTTGAATTCAGGGCTACTGATTCTCGTGGTCTGCTATACTTGGTCAAATCTGCTGCTCTTGCTCTGACTCTTCCGATGTTTCACCCTCGACAGCGTGCTGATCACCTTGTCTTTACCTCAAGATTGATGATTGTGAATCTGGTCAACATGATTCTTAAGGGCCGTGCCTGCTTGAACCTATTTCTGGCCCTATTCCTCTCTATGGAAGACAATGGTGTTTTTCATTCGTCTGAAGATCGTGCGCTTATTGTGCATCCTGACTTTCCTCTGCCGATCTTCCATGCCAATACTGCTGCCGATCTCATTGACTCTACCTCTATTCCTACTGAGTTCCTTCTTATCGATAATTATGCTGCTGATGCTACTTTGTTTCAACAAGTTTTGCCCTTGCCTCTGCCATCTGCTCCCTCCGATGCCAGCATCTCTTTTGCTAATCGTTCTATCTTCCGATGATGAGATGTCTTTGCCTAATCCTGATGGTATTGTAGAAGATGCTGATCAAATCAATAAAGACTTTATTCCTTCCTTCCTGGTGCATTCGTCTCTTGGTCTTACGAAGCCCTTGGTATTGAATAGTATGTATGAATACTTCAGTCACCTTGAAGGGGATACTGAGGATCTACAAGTGCCTGTTACTCGTGCCGATCTAGGCGATACTGGCCTCTTCCTCCGAGACAAATTGAACCATATCTATGAGGATCTTTCTGACAAAATCCTTAAGTCCAATCAGGAGGAGGAAAATAAGAGGATCCAAGACTTGAAAGAACTTTTGGAGGACAGAGAATCTAGACTGATTACCATATCAGAAAGTTTGGGGAGTATGCATTCCATTCAGAAGCAACTTGTTGATAACCAAAGATTGCAGATCAGAGACTTAGAGAGAACTGAAAAAGATATATCTGCTACCAATCTTGCTCTTACCGAAGCTCAAGTGTAGATTTCGGCTCTTGAAGCCAATAACAAGATGCTGACTGAGAGGTTACAAAGTGCTCAGAGGAGATAGAAAAGAAAAGCTGACAAAGAAGAAGCCAGAGCAAAGAAGAAGGCCAAGCGTACTGAATCTACATCAAAGGCTGCTGACCAATAAGAAGACCCTCCCATGTCTTGAGTCAATGTAGCCAATGATATAGATATCCTGAAGACCTTCAAAGATATATCCAACAAACTCTTTGCTAACATTCTGTTTTTGTGTATGCTTAATTTTTATGTTATACTCTTATAATATATCTGCTGCTCTTCATGCTAACTTTGTTTTGCAGATTATTATTTCTCTGCTGATCATTGCTATCAGCAGTCCATTTTTCTTTTTCCCTATCTATTTTATTGTATTTTTATTTCTGAGACATCTAGTGTGTGACTTGGCTTAGGGAATGATAATAAATAGACATTCCTTATACATTCTTTTACTAAGCTAAGATAGATGTTCTTGGATAGGGTGATTGGAATTAAGCAATTAGGAGGAGATTGTTGTTCAAATATATGTATAGGACATAGAATTGCTTAATCCCAATCATGTTTAACACTTAGGATCCCCCAATTTTATTAGAACCTGTTTAAGGTGCCTTTAGGATTCTTTGTGACCAGCACAGGTGTATAACAACTTTTCAATCAAGGCAAACCAGCTAGAGGAAGCAAATCAGCAGACCAGCATTCAAGTTGCCGATCGGCAAAGACAGTCTGTACTGGTCGTCAGGTTACATCGCTTTACTTTAAAGTCAACCTTACCGATTGTCTTTGTCCTTTCGTACTGTCTTATCTGAAAGTAGTTTATCTGCTCTGTTATGATTACTGCGCCGTCTGATACATAGCTATTTTTAGCTCTACTGTCTCTACTTGCTTTTTGCAGGTAACCGGTTGAGACAAAGGGTCTTTATCCATCAGACTTTTCAAGACATGCGTGTACTCCATATGTTCGCCATTAATGCTGAAGATACCGCATTTAATGCTCCTCAACTACCCAGCTGGAATTTGAATTTGCAAGCCTTCTTCAACAAGACTCAAGTCATTAACTCCTCTTATAAATAGAGGACTTAGAGCATTGAAGAGGGTTGGTGATTTTAGTGCATTGAAGAGAGTTGATTGTTTAGAGCATTTATTGAAGCTCAAACATTCTGTCCAGATAATCATTAGATCATTTATTAGGACATACACTTGTGCACAAACTCATCAACATTGTAAGTATTCCCAAACTAGATTATTCTAAGGAATACGTTGTTTGAGTTACTCACACACCCACCTGAGTAAGACGAGTTCTCTTGGACTTTCCGCTCAAAAACACTTGGTCATATTTGTATTCCGATCCATTAGTAATCTCTAGAATTTAGTCTTTGTATCCGGCAAAGCCGTTCTTATAATAGACTAGGGATATCTAATAGTGCTTTTAACCCAAATCCAAGTTCTGACCAAACTTGGTAGAGGACGTAGCAGTATTTACACTGTGAACCTCTCCAAATCTTTGTGTTCTCTGTTGCTTACTTTGTCCCTGCCGGTTAGAACTCTATCACCGGCAGATCGTACTTGTTCTTACTGATTCATTGTTATTTCTATTTACCAATCTCTTGAAACTGCATTGAACTTTTAGAAATCACTTTGTGTTTAAACCAAGCTCTCAAAACCATTTCATACTGATTTTGTGTGAGTTAAACTAAGTCATATCTTCTCCGCTGCGCTTGCTGATAATAGTTTGCAAACTGATAAGTGACTTTACATTTATAAAGTCTCTTTGAAAAAGTTTTAATTAGGCTATTCACCCCCCTCTAGCCTATTTTCCTACCAATTGGGCCTAACATAAATCATGTTTTGAAGCTTGTTTCCATGCTCCATGTTTGCTGTCCAGTGCATTCTGTTTCTGACTACTCTACCTTTCCATGCCATAAAACATGCATTAAAATTGATTTCTGAGTTTGGCTCATAAAATGAAGATTGTTCCTAACATGCTAAAGAAACCACTCATTCATTTGAAATAATTTTGTGACCTAAGGAAAGACCCTTTTCCGTTTTTTTTTATCCTAGCGTATGCTCACAGAACTGAAGCTGTCCTGTTTCTGACATTAGATGTCAGAAGTGTTTTGAAACCACTAATGATATTTTCTGGAATTTAAACTTCTCAGGATTAATTTTTGATATGTTATATGCAACTTTCATGTTTTGAGTTTCTCTATATTTGCATGTCTAGATGATGTAAATTTTGAATCAAAATGAGATGTGCTCTGTTTTCCAGTTCTGGGCAACAAAATTCCAATGTGTTCTCTAACGTGTTGGGAGAAAATCCCAAGTTTTTGTTCTGGATTTGGATTAGGTTTGAACAGGTACATTAACATGACAATCTGTAGTAGTCCATGAACTTCAACATCAACTTTGCTTTGGATGGGATTTGTCTCCCATTTGGTGCATAATTTGTACATAATCCCCTCTCCCCTTCAATGTTTCTTTTTTTAAATGTGTTCAAACCATTTTTGAAAACCAATCGGGAATCCACCCAAACCGGTTCCCGGTTGCGATCAAAATGAACATTACCTAGATTAGGAGACACCTTGTACATAACACACATTTTTCTTAAAGTTAGGGCAATAAAAGACATTTTCAAAAAGGCATACTAAAATCAAACGTAGGCGGAAGCATGCTAGAGACCGAAAGGGCGAGCAGAGTGCCTAACACCTTCTCCTCTCGTAACATAGCCCCCGAACCCACTTCTCTTTCTAAATCAACAAAGGTTTTATCTCTATTTTCCTTTAATAAAATGAGGTGGCGACTCTTCTTTTCAAAACCAAAGTAGGGTAACCATTATGAGAATTTTAGCGCGGATTAGGTTTCGAGCGCGGGCTCTCACAGTGGCGACTCTGCTGGGGACATTTTCAAAAAGTGGTCTAGACTCGATTTGTGTGCTTTCGCCATTACTTGCCTTCGCCTTGTATGTATATATGTGTCCTAACTTTGTTTTCCAGGTTTTTCTTTTATGTGTAAATAAAAAGAAAATAAAAAACGAAAACAATATTTTTTTTTTGTGCTTTTCTTTCTTTTTTTCTCAAAAATCATTTTTTTTTTCAAAAATTAGAGACCTCACACACGATGCACGTTTTCAAACTTTCGACTTAGAAACCGTACAAACCTTAGGGAATATAGCCCGGTGAGTGAAGGGGGGTCACCGATTCCCCGATAGGGCTCCCGATTGACATTTTTGCCCCAAAGCACGGCTACTAGTCGTCGCTGCGGGTGTAAGCCACATGAAAGCCAGCCATCAAAAGCCTCGATGTCCAAATTTTCAAAATGACACATCCTCAACTTTAAAGCCGGTTTTTGTCTAATAATTTCTCTTCAACCCTACGCATTCCTAAAATGTTATAAACAACCTAAAGTGTGGATATTTTGGAACGATTGGGTTGACCCAAAATTATCAAGACCTTCACTTAGACCGTAACCCGATTGGTGGATCCCAGAAAGAGTATAGGCCCTTCACTAGGGGCTTCAGATGGTCATAAGTACAGGTGAAAAACGTTGGTCCTATACTTTGGAGACGGTATCCACTATCCCAGGAACTAATCATCGAACGTGTCAAAACAAAGCGAGGTGCTTGTCCGGCTTCTTAGGTTTTTGTGCGTTGCTTGCGCTTCAACTTTTTTTTGAAAATGATACTTTTCTTCTCTTTGTTCTTTTATTCTTGTACATAAAAGAAAACTCATTTCAAAAATTTAAAACATTCTTTTTCATCCATTCTTGTAAAGGGAGAATCTTATTCATCTTCTAGCGCAAGATTCAAGGTCCCTTTTCCAAGCATTAATTTGTTCAAGCTCTACTCCGACTTCTCTCGAATCATTATGGCCGAAGAAGGGAATGATCAGGGGTTTGTGCCGCCAGCAGGGCTTCAAGCATGGTTAGATCGGAATTTGAAAGGTCACTCTGAGGAATTGATGGAACAGATAAGGGTTCAGCTAGATGCATTTTTTGCTACTCTGGTCCAAACATACGGGGGTGGCGAGACACAGAACAGTCAGGGACGGAATGGGAATGAGGTGAATACCAGCGATCCAGGCCAAACTGCCCAACAACATGAACCCCATGTCGCTGTCCAAAATGTCATCCCTAAAAATCAAACATCACAATCGACCCATCTCAGTTCCCTCCAAACTATAATGCCTACCTTCAGTATATGCAAACCCTCTATCCTAATGGTGTGTACCTGTTAGTACCCGACCTGAAAATGAGTTTATTAGGACTTTCCCAAAAGTACAAGGACTTTATAGGAATTAGAAACCTTGTAAAGACTTGTCCCGGATTCCCGAAATATCTCATTTATGGCAAAATCTATCAAAATAGGTAACAAATGGTTTCCTTAAAACCATGCAGAAACCCTAGCTTAAGAATCAAGTCAGCCTGCATCCTTGGCCACGCGGCCAACCTTGCTGCGCGTTGATCTTGGCCACGCGGCCACTCTTGTCGCCGGCTTCAATCATGGCCAGGCGGCCACCTTTGCGCCGGATGATCTGGACCATCAGATCCTCCCCTCAGTTTACTATATAAACCAATCCCATGCTATTGGTTTAGGGTCCGATTTGGAGAGCTTTAAGTCCGAATTTTGGAGTTCTTAAACACAATTTTCTCCCTAATTAAGCATTCAAACACTCAAGAAGATCCAAGGTTTATTTCTTGCCAACATAGGTAAGTTCTCTAACTTTTTCTTCATGTTCTTGCATCATTTTTAATGTAGATCTTTTATATTCATGTTCTTTCATGTTTATTCATAGTTTCATTCATATGCTTTGCATGTTCATAATATGTTCTTCGCATGTTCTTCGTGTTCATAGATTAAAACCTTATTTATGCTATATTTAGGGTTGTGATCTTCATAATTATATGTTATTTCATAGCCGATGATGATCTAGGGTTCATCAACCCGATGATGATCTAGGAACTACTTCTAAACCCTAAACTTTAGGTAATTCCCCCTCATTATGCATGATCCCGATTCTTCTGCCTATTCTAATTCTCTGCGAACTACGCTGACCTGAGCTTCTCACATTGAGAGGAACGTAGGCAATCTTCGGATCCGGTCTAAATCACCAACACACTACTAACACATTCATCATGATAGAAAGACCGATCGATTCGGGCAATAGGAGTGATAACGTTCAATATTCTTCTCTTGTTGTAATTTGACCCCTGAACCCACTAAAAATGCTTTTTTCAATGTTTTGGCTTTAATTAAAACGGCGTGGCGACTCTCATAATTTTAATGTCGTTAAGAATATTCCCTTTGTAAATAAAAATAATCACAAGATACTTCCCATGCGTCACTTCATCGGAAAGGGGTATTCACAGTGGCGACTCTGCTGGGGACTGCTTTGAAACTTTTTCAAACTTAGTGGGTCTAACTTTCGTCACATCATGATGCTTGCCATGTTTACACATGCACACACTTTCCATGTTTATACATGCACACACCTGCCATGTTTACACATGCACACACTTGCCATGTTTACACATGTTTACACATGCACACACCTGCCATGTTTACACATGCACACACCTGCCATGTTTGCACATGCACACTTGCCATGTTTACCATGCACCCTACAGTTAAGCCATGTTTACACATGCACCCGCGCACTCCGCCATGTTAATACTTGTACCTTGTACCTTGTACCATGTACCCTTGTCATCTTCGCTTTAGTATTAGGGTCAAACAAAACTCTGCTATGCTCCCTTGTACATTATTCTCTCTCTCTCTCTCTCTCTCTCTCTCTCATGCATTGCATTGCATCATCCTAACATTAAAAACTTCTCTCTTTTCTCCTTAAAAAAGAATTAGTTCTTGCCTCACACTACCACTAGTCCGTGTCAGCACTGCACAGGTCCCCATTACCCGGAGTATTCGATGTGCAGGAATTTGTGCGCTACTGCCGCACTCTTTTCGAGTCACTCGTCTATTCCACTCACCGTATACGGTGGGAACCTTTTACCTAACCCGTGTCAACCCACACTAGTATAGGTAACACACCTAGGTTTTGACCAGTTGGTTTGGCTAACTTTTTCTTAATAGTCAATTAACGTGCTGTCTATGTCGAGTCATCCCCAAGTCAATGATGAGTCGAGATCTTTGAGAGAAAGTGCACAAAAAAAGTGATTTCCCTACAAGGGACGTGCCATGGTGAGATGAGTGTTTATTGTCAAGATCTCCGCTCATCATTAACTTGCGTAGGATGTAACATAGACATCACGTTAAATGCCTTTAAGGAAGGGTTAGTCGTAGGATCCGATGGTTGGTGGAAGCCGCTTGCCCTATAGGACCCTCGCCCAAATTGTCCGTTTGGGGGTGTGCAATGCAGGTGAAAAACGAGGGGTCTATAGACGTAGTGATGGCCTCCACTGATCGTAGTCTTCTAACTAGTTGCGAAAAAGGGGTATCCCTTCCAACCAATTAGGATGTAAATAATGTATGTTTTTGTAAATTAAAATATACTTTGCATGAGCCTTCCCCCTATCCTAAAGCTTCATTACCCTTCAACCTTTCAGCAAAGCAAGTTTGGATCCGTTCGGGTGGTCGACTATAATGTGAAGCTTCTACTCCGTCCACGTTCTCAGTCTCGTCATCAGCAATGTCAACTCCCGCTTCATCTTCAGCCTCTGCTCCTCCTGCTAGTGCCGCCGAGCTCAACACTGAGGCTACTCTCAATGGTATTCCCCCAAGCCTCCAGAACTTCCTCGCCGGTCTCGAAGCCAAGATCAAGAATCTCGAAGAAAGCAACAAGATGTTGGAAGACCAGAACCAACAGTTGAAGGGTCACATTCAACAAAAGGGAACTAAACTGGTGCCCGATGGTGAGAATTTCATTTATGTCGAGGATGAAGAGGTCAATACCAACTGTCCCCCCAACACCAATGCCACTGCCTTCCCATTCCCAAGCTACCGCAATGTTCCACCTCCTTCTCTCTACACCCAACAAGGTTTCACTACCATGAGCAAGAACAAGGCTGTCTATGAACCTTCCCCTGAACTGCTTGGTGGCTACCTCTCTGCTAGCAAACTACCCGCACCCTCGTTGCCTCTGAATATTGGGATGGCCGCTGCTACTACTTCCACTACTCCTCCCATCATTCTGTCAGAATCTATACCCGACATCTCCAATCACCCTGTGGTCACGGCCATGCAAGAGCAAATGCGCAAGTTGATCGAGACCGTAGATAAGCAAAGTGCACCGACTACCAAGACAATCAACCCTAGCCAAGTGGGGGCTCTCCCCAAGGATTTCAAGATGCCTAAAGTGGCAATGTTTCATGGTGACTCGTGTCCTAAGACTCATTTGGATAGTTATGTGTTGGCCATGAGGGCTCGTGACTGCACCAACGAACAAATGGCTCGCGTATTCCATAGCACTTTGGATGGTATAGCTCTGCGTTGGTTCTTGGGGCTAGAACCAAGCGAGAGGCAAACGTGGGATCAAATCAGTGCCATTTTCTGTGAGAAGTATCAAGCTAACTTGGATTGGCATGTGAATCGAACGGATCTTAAGAACACTATGCAAAAGCCCGACGAGGCTATTTATGATTTTTACAAGAGGTGGAACCATCGGTTGTGTGAGGTCCAATACCCACCAAAAGCAAAGGAACAGAAGCAGATTTTCTACAAGTGCTTGCTACCGGAGATGAAAGCAGCCATCGGCAATGGTTATTTCCCTGACTTGCGGGAAATGGTTGACGCCGGAGTAAGGTACGAAGCAGGGTTCACTGGGATTGTGCCGCCAAAGGAAAGTCCAAAGACCAACAACAACAACTCCTTCCGCTACAAGGCTCCTACTGCGCCTGCGCCTCCTAGGGGTGGAAAGGAGGCCGTCGGCCAAGTGAATATGGTCCAGAAAGAGGTCCCGCTAGATGTCCAAGCCGTAACAAGGAATGGGGCTCCACAACAGAGGGAGCATTTTGATGATTTTGGTATGCCCATGGGGAAGGTCTTTGACGTGTTAGTCAAGAGAGGTCTTATCAAGCCTTTAGAGAATTACCAACCCGCCTACCCAAGAACCGATTTGGACGCCTCCAAGTTCTGCAAGTATCACAAACACATCGGGCACACAACGGATGGTTGTATTCAGCTGAAACGCGTAGTTCAAGGGTTGATCAATGACAAGAAGATTGAGAAGCCGAAAAGGTCCTAATGTGGTGAATAACCCTCTTCCTAACAATGGGGGTGGGGTGAATATGGTGCAAACATGCGAGATCAGTATCCTAGAGCTCATGGATGCCTTTGACAAGATAGGGCTCACGATGGTGGATATCTTCATGGCATTGGTGACGTTAGAAATTCTCGAACCATTAGAAGGACACCTCCCCCGTCTTGGTTGCGATTTGTCAAAGTTTTGCCACTACCACAAGTGCACCGGTCACACTGCCGAAGAATGCTTCGAACCCAAGAAAGCCGTGCAAGAGCTCATCCATAAGGGAGTTGTCGAAGACCCTAGAGATTATGTAGCTAGCAATGTACTCATGGTAGAACTTAGTGAGATCACTGATCCGGCCGAGCCTGTTGTGGCGGACTGTGATGAGATGGGTTGTATTCAATGACTAATAATAAAGAATCTTCTTGCTACTTGTTGTCTTTAGAAGAACTAGTGAGTGAAGTCGAATCTCTAAAAGAAGAGAGTCCCAAACCCTCTCAACCTCTTTCTTGGGCCGAAATCTTCGAGGAGGCCGAAAAGACCGAAGTTTTGCCCCCTTATCCTGACACGCCATTGTCTTTGGAGGAGCTACGTGCAGAAGTTTGTCTCCTTACGAGATCTGGTCAAGTGTACCAATCCGACCTAAAGGGTGCAAAGAAAGTCTTTGGGAAGGAACCCGAGCAAGCCGACCTAGACAAAGAAGACCCTATCCTCACTCAACTCAAACAAACCCAAGCCCATATTTCACTCTGGTTTCCTACTCACCTCCTCCCTAGCCCATCGCCTCATGCTCAAACAAAACCTCGCCGCCACCATGGTACCATCCACTACTACCCCGGAGGACGTCACCCACATGATTGGTAATATCCACTATGGAAACATCATCACTTTCTCGGAGCTAGACAAGCCAGTGTTCGGAGTTGATCATAATGAGCCTTTATACATCACTGTCGAGGTAAATGGCAAGAAAATTCCTCGTGTATTCATTGATAATGGTTCTGCTATTAATATCCTGCCTTCAAGGATGATGGATGTGGTTGGCGTTCATGGTGTTGATTTACGCCCGTCCAAGCAAACCATCAAAGCTTATGACTCTACATGCCGCGCCGTGATAGGCGAAGCCACCTTGCCCATTACCATCGGAACAAAGATCCTACCAACCGACTTCCACGTCATAGACATCCCCGCAACCTTCTCACTCCTCCTTGGCCGGCCATGGTTACATCAGTCGGGCGCTGTCCCATCTTCCCTGCACCAATGTGTGAAGTTTCAATCTGGTAATGAAGTGACCATCATCTACAGCGATCTCGTAACTGCCCAAGGGACGGACACCAAGGGCGTTCCTGTCTTACAGATTCAGCATGGGGAAGAGAGCCGACTCTTCAATGGCTTCGAAATAGTCGCTCAAGCACAGATCTGCACCATCGACCTCACCAAAACAACGGATAAAGTGGCACCTGTTGTCAAGATACTGCGTAATATGGGCTTCGTACCGGGGCTGGGGCTAGGTAAGTGCTTGCAAGGTCCCACAAGTCTGGTTAAAGAGATCGATCACCGGGGATTGTTCGGTCTTGGATACACCCTTACTCTTGAAGACAAGATGGAGCAACAAAGGATAGAATTGCTTAAAAAGATGAAGCTTCCCTACAAAAAGCCTGAAATGCGGCCATACCGCCTGTCCCTGAATAGCTACTTTGTCAGGGAAGGCGAGGAGTTTTCGTGTTTTGAATTCCCCGAGCCATGGATTGATCACACCGGGAAGTTGCAGAAAGGGTTCGAGATTTTCAGAGATGTGGAATTCGATCGGTCCAACATGAAGCTGACTTACATGGAATATGACAAAGCCACGGGCAGAGTTAGAACCATCAGGCATGAGTACTCCACCAAGGTTGCAGATGACTTGGCAGATCAACTTGAAGCCGCAACCCTTGACAAGCCAGCAATAGAAGCCGCAGAAACTCCGAGTTTGACTGAGACGTGGGACGGCCAATATCTGCTTCAACATCTGGGTAATCTGGGGCTGCACGAAGACATGGTTGCCGTCATTGGAGACGATTCTGAAGATAAGGTGGACCCAAGGACATTGGTGGTACCCATGGGGGACAAGCTCAAGAATTGGTGCATCATTTGGGGACCTATAGCTACTCCGAAATTTATGGTGGGGACACTGGGGCTTACTCCTTCTCCTGTCACCACTCCTGCAGCATCTCCTGTCACTCACCCAAAATCCCCATCCCCAGAGTCTAGTGTTTTACATTTTGAATTTGGGTCTTCCTCTAAGTCTGACGACCTTACGTCCGAAGACTATGATCTTGTTGCAAACGCTATATTCCCTTTTGCCATGAATGAAACCCTCGACCTTTCCGAGTATCCCTCCATAGCCACTCTTTTAACCGATAAATTGGCTAATAATCAAACTAATGACATACACTTAGTTAATAATGATTCATTAGAAGAGGCAGACACAGACACATTAAATGATGAATACATTAAAGAAATCTCAGAACAGGTTATTAATCAAAAAGAATCTCGAGCCCAAGCTGCCGATGAGGTGTTAACGAGCGTGAATTTGGGAACCGAAGCCGAGCCTAAGGAAACGCAGATTGGAAGCTTCTTCAGCGGAGCCGAAAGGGAAGCACTGATTGAGCTACTCAAAGAATATGTGGATGTGTTCGCATGGTCTTATAAAGACATTCCGGGGCTTGACAACTCGATCGTAGAGCACAGAATCCCGACAGCACCAGACGCTAAGCTAGTCAAACAGAAGCTGCGCCGCATTAAGCCGGAATGGTCTTTGCAAGTGAAAGAAGAGATTGAGAAGCTACTCCATGTGGGTTTCATCAGGGTGATCGAGTATCCAACTTGGTTATCAAATTTGGTGACTGTCAGAAAATCCAATGGTAAAGTCAGAGCGTGTGCGGATTTTCGGGATCTCAACAAAACTACGCCGAAGGATGACTTCCCCTTGCCAAATATCGAAATGTTGGTGGACGCGACCGCCCATTATGAGGTCAAGTCGTTTGTTGAGGGGTTTGCCGGCTATAACCAGATCGAGACAACCGAGGAGGACCAAGAAGCGACCCCCTCCACAACCTCGTGGAGGACCATCAGTCGGCGAGTTCGAGCCGTGTTGAGAATGCAGTCTCCTCGAAACAAAGCCGAAAAGGAAGAGCTCGTCAAGTTACTGCAACACCTCAACCATTTTACAACAGTGGGGGAGCCGACACTCAGAGAAATAGAAAGGGCCCGCGACCAAGAATGGAGTTCGAGATGTGAGTTCGCATTATGCTGCCTCAAGGAGTACCTCGCGAATACCCTAATCCTGCACCTAGCACATGGGAATGAACTTCAGACCCCAACACCAACGACAGAATCGTGGCCCTCGCGCCAGGAGAAGGAAATCAGTGAAAAAATGCAAAGATTTTTTAAAAAATACCCCCTCTCTGTCCCCCGCTACACAAGAACATAGGAGAACACACTCCTCTCCGAATTACCACCCCTTCAACTATTTGAACCTACCAAAAGTTGCTCTTACCACCAAGACGAAGGCCATGACACCAACGACTGTGTCGCTCTACAAAGAAAAATCCAAGGCTTGATGGACGAGAACATGCTCACCGGCGTGAGAGGATTTTGGTTCTATAGAGAAAACGAAAACTTAGAACTCCTCGGTTGCTACGAAATCGAGCCTTATGTGAGGAACAGCCCAGAGATACTCTCGCACCTGACTGCAGAAACGATTCAAGACATCTCAAGAGAAATAGGGGATTTGAAGCAACGCGTTGACGCAATGACTAAAGCTCGAGGCGCGCCACAAGACTAGACAGAATGGCAGATTTGGATGGCAACACGTTCAGGAACCAGTCAACCTCAGCAAGCTCAGACGCTACTATGACTAGACTCCCCTTCTAAAAAAAAAAAAAAAGAAGAAATGTTTACTACGCAAAAAGAAGCCCGATAGACTGAAAACCCGCAAAGGGCGGTCTATGCAAAATAAGGGTGCGTACAAAGCTCGCTAGATCAAAAACCCGCAAGGGCGGTCTAGGCAAAAGTTAGAGCATTCCCTCTTCTATCTTCCCTTTCTCTAAAATCATTCTAGTCCGACTGGAACAAACTACGGTGACCTGAGCCCCTTAGTCCTATTTGTAAAAGGGGAACGTAGGCAGCCTTTCAAAAGGTGCGGTCTAAAAAATAAATAAACATCCAAATCTTGTCAAGCAATAAAGATAGAAGTTGTATTTTCTGAAAGCAAAAACTTTTATTTCCATAGTCATTGCATGTTAACACTTATTTGATGAGTCTAAGCTTGACATACTTTTTGAATAAATAACCTATTCTGAAATTGAAACTAAAAGAAAAGTAAACTAAATTAAACTAATGTGTTTGCAACGACTATGGAAGGATCCTCGGAACTACTCTTTAGTGCCACTCGTGCCTTCGGTCCCTTTCTTCCTGCTTTGACCACGGCGAATCTTTTTCTTGTTAGGGTTCTCGCAAAACCTCCTCTCAAATTCACTAACCCCTTTAGCTTTGACACTAGGAGTCTCCCCATCCTTTCTCTTCCTTGAAGTCCCCGCTCCATCTCCATTAGCCATGCTCGTGCTCTTCCTCCTCTCATAGGCCATCGCCTCCTTCATCCTCAATGAACAACTAGGAGCACAGGATGCCAAAATAGTGCCCCTTAGGGTCTCTAAAGTCTGCTCCGCTTGCCCAAGTCTCTCCACGAACTAATCCAAATATTCTCGTGATAGGTAGGTGTTGTTGGAGCGTGTGATGAGAGTCCTATGGCCAAAAACCGGCCTCGCCCCACATTTGAGAAAGGAGAACCGAAGCGCTATCATCCAAATGAAGTATGCCGAAAGGAAAACGGGTCCTCTCCTCATCCCAACCCTCGGGGATGGTTTGCACTAGACCGTATTGACGGAGTACTCTAGCAGGGTAGTAAAAAGTGGTCCCAGAAAATGACGAAACTTTAATCATGTGCAGTCCTACTTGCTTCTCCCTCACAGAATTAATGTGCCAATGGGGCACCACCCACTTGATGTCATCGGTCACCATCTCCGCCAAGTACCTTTCCCAACCCTTGAGAGTCATGCCCTCGAACCTCTCCTCCATGTACCCTTCCCTTCACAACCGCAAAGCGCCTTGATGTCTTCATAAGTGGGTACCATCTCATTAAAAGAAAAGTTGAAACATGAAGAGTGTTGTTCCAAAACTTCCACAATCTTGCAAGAGGTTAGTGTTGGAGTTCATGTGTAAGAATGACCAAAGACATTTGATCCCATAGCGCTTCTCAAATTTCCTACGACAAGGACCGGATATCTTGGCAACCCACTTCTCCAAAGATGTTATGAAAGCTCCTTTTTCAAGTCTAGAAAGCCTTGCATTGTGATCCATGGCAAAAGAAAAGCAAGTTGATGATTGGAACTCAAAATTGACAAAAAAAGCTGCTGGTACGAAGTTGAATAGGACACAAACTCCCATTAAATACTACACAACTTCCGATTCTTGCCAGGAAAAGGAAACCGGAGGCGGCGCGGGACTTGGCCACGCGGCCACATATGCTTTGGCCACGCGGCCGATGTTGTCCTTGGCCAGGTGGCCAACTTCGTCCTAGGCCACGCGGCCAACATTGCTCCGGGTCTTGCCATGGCCAGGCGGCCAACATTGGTCCGGGCCTCGCCATGGCCATGCGGCCAACATCGCTCCATGCAGAAATCTAGTTTGTTTCCTCCCACTCCGTAACGGATCCATGCAACTACGTACCTGCCCCGTCCCATGGCTCATGCATTGTGTAAAATTAGGCCATTGTAAAGTGATTAGTTTGTACAAATAGGTTATCACAAATCATTTTCATTTTAGTACATAAATACATTTGCATACATATTAAATATTTGTCCAGTACATATTTGCTTCTACTAACTAACAATGTAGGAAATAAAGATGGAAAGATAGGCCCGGCCTAATCAGAATCCTCTTCCGTGGTGTCTCCACGCCGCGCTAAAGCTCGAGAGCTACCGGCACCCGAACTCCGTCCCCGGACCGCTCGACCACCATTGTGAGAAGAGCCCGCACCATTCGGAGAACGTTCCCGATGCTGGGGTGACGCAACGTCATCCCTCTGACAAGTACATGAATGGTACGCCTCTCTCAGTAAGCGCATCAGCACGTTCTCCCGCCGAGCTGAACGGATATATGCCTCCCGAGTCACCTGAAAGGGAAGCCAAGGCAAATGATTACAATGCAGAAAGAAATAAGTGTGTGCAAACATGATTAATATAAAGTACAAAGCCGTACCCCAGCGTCGGGCGGAGGAATGAATGTCTCCTCAACAAGATCTGCATCAGTCGGCTCCAAGCTAAGCTCCACCTTCCGGCCGTCCCTCATCACTCTCACGCTACTCGAGCGAAGGGGCATGTCAACCAAAGGCCGACTCCGACCAACATACCGGGCCGAGCTCGATCCCTCTCCCGATAGCATCCTAGCCCGAACCTGAGGGCTGATCAGCCGTGTCCGCACGTAGCCGGCATAGTCATCACTCCCTCTGTAATGCTCTGCCGGAGTGGGAGCCAAGAAAGTCGCCAACCTCGCGGGACGGAGCATATCCCGAGGAGGGTCATAAGGAGCCCACGGTAACGCACCAGCCCTGTGCTGACGAATCACCCTCTCTCCGAGATACATGGCCTCTCCGGTGAGACCCACAAGCAGAACCCTAGAAGCGGTCAACTCCACTACATAGGGACCCACCGATGCCTCATTGGCCGGAACTCCATGGGTAAAATCTAACCCCGACAGGCTCAGACATCGCGAACACGCTGCTCAGATCAGCAGCATCCACCGTCTTCCTATCCCGGTTTCTGCGGGGAGGAGCCCTGTTGCCCTTGCACCAGTACGACATGATGGGAACAACCTTCTTGGCACTCATCACCAACTGAAAAGGGGCGACGCCGAAGATCTCGTACACCCAAGCCTGTGGATATAATGAAAAAGACATTTCAGACCAAAAGATAGAGCGGAAGTCTCAACAATGTGAAAAAGAAGGGTAGTCAAGAGCATACCTCAAAGGCGAATTGAAACCCGTCAAAGGACGACGAGTTAGCCCTCGAGCAATGGTCCAATGCCCGGTAAATCTCAGCCAAACCGGCTCCACCCCAAGAAATCCCACCGACTAGGTCCAAGTCCACAAGAGCCCCTAGCAGTGAGTACCGGCAGACAGTAGCCCACTGGGAAACAAGATCTCTGAAAAGCTGTACCATAAGAACAGCCGGACCAAACAATCCAAATCATACTCCCCCCTACCAAAGGCCTCAATAGCCACCTCCACCAAACGGTTCACTTTCCCGGCTTCCACTCCATAACCCTTGACACCTCCTCCCAGATCAGTGTCAACTCCCAGCAAGCCTGTCTATAGTCCCGCCGCTCCTCCAAGCTCTCATCAAAAGGCAAAGGGTACCAGTAAACCTCAACCCCGTGATAGCCGCGAAATCCGTCGGCGTGATGGTAATCTCTCCCCAATTAAAGTGGAAGGTATGGGTGGTGTCCCACCAGAACTCCCTGCACACCTCTATCACCGCTGCCACCTTCAGGGTGCCCCCAACCATGTGGACACTGTCAAAGAATGGGCCAAACCATAGCCTCGATCCGAGCACGCAAACCGCCCGGTCCCTCCGGCAGGGACGCCCACAGTTTGCCCACAGTCACTGTGGACCCACGAGCCTTGATCCTCTGCAGGTAAACACAGCACGGGTATGTTACCATTCTAGCAATTTACAATTCTAGCAATTTAAATTCTAGCATTCCATTATTCTGGCATCTCATACTATGTATAAAACATGCGAATGTGCGAGAAAGAGAGGAGTGAAAATTCGAAATTTACCTCTCGCGTCTCCGGAAGCCCCATCGACCAATGACGCTCAGAGTCGATGTAAAAATCGTAATCTTGGTCGAACGTAGACCGCAGCAGATTATCGCGATAATTCCGAGTCACGGCTCGTGGTCTCAAACCGCCCCGCGGAATCAAGGGCGCCGCTTCAAAGCCCGCTCCTGGGTCAACCCCTACATTTCCCTCGCCCTGAGCATCACCGTGCCCCTCTCCTTGTTGCTCTTGTTGTGGAAGCATATACCCACCTTGGCCCGGAAAATCCCTGAATAACGCCTCATTGATCCAATCTGCCATAGCTTCAAGAAATATGTGAAATGAAGTCTTCAAAATTATCAAAATCTGAGCTTTCTTCTCTAAAAACTCAATTTTCTCTCTCTAACTCGTCAACAATGGAGGAAGGAGGAGAAGAAGAAGAAAGAAGAAAGAAGGAGAAGAGGGAGGGTTTCTGGTGATGTGACCAAGGAGTCAGCCCGACGGCTACCTTGGCCACGCGGCCACTTATGCGCTAGCAATCCCAGCCGTCGGATCAGCGATCCGCGTGAAGGAGATCTGACCACTCAGCGGTCTTGGCCACGAGGCCACTATTGCAATTCAGTGTGTTTGGCCACGCGGCCAACCTTGTCCCTTCAGATAAAATTCCATTTTTGCCCCTGATCTTTTCCCCTTAATTCATTTTAAATGCCCTTAGCACTATTTTGACTGATATTCGTTACCTTTGGGTACGGAAAGCCCCTTAAAATTTCCATTCTTCACCGAATATTTGCTTAGGATTCGTATGGTTGTAGAGACTTCGGCGCCTCTATGTCATATGCATCCTAGATCGATCGTGGTTGGCAGAAGCCTCGGCGTTTCTGTTTGCGAGAGATCCAGCATCTATTATTAGGATTCGTATGGTTGTAGAGACTTCGGCGCCTCTATAACATACGTATCCTTGATCGATCGTGGTTGGCAGAAGCCTCGGCGTTTCTGTCTGCGAGAGATCCGGCATCTATTATTAGGATTTGCATGATCGTAGAGACTTCGGCGCCTCTATGACATACGTATCCCTGATCGATCGTGGTTGGCAGAAGCCTCGGCGTTTCTGTTCGCGAGAGATCCAACATCTATTACTTTAGCGCAATCGGCAGGAACCCTGGCGATCCTGATTGCGTTTACCATTCCATCTTGGGATTATTTAGACAACGTAGTCTTTATTTTTCCCAAATAACTTCATTACTTATGAATGTTCGTTCTTCATACAAGATAGTATCCGTAGGTTTATTATCCGCAGCAGAAGTTCGATGTCTCGTCTTTCCCCAATAGCTCTGAACTACGTTTGGCTTGATTCCTCGGAGGATACGTAGGAAACCTGAAAAGGTCCAGCCATCCGACCGACGCGGTCATCTCTCATCCCCAGCAGGTGCATTTTCCCCAGCAGAAGACGTTGCTCCCCATCAGAGGACAATCAGTCCCAATTTCCCATCAGATTTGAACTACGTTTGGCTTGATTCCCCCGCGGATACGTAGGTCGCCTGCCAAGGTTCAGCCGTTCCCTTACCTTTCGTCTGTTTTGAAACTCATGTTTCAGACGGATCCTTCTTTTATCGTCGACCCCACATTGCCTTGCAAGAAGCGTCGCCGAGGGGCTACTGTTAGTACCCGACCTGAAAATGAGTTTATTAGGACTTTCCCAAAAGTACAAGGACTTTATAGGAATTAGAAACCTTGCAAAGACTTGTCCCGGATTCCCGAAATATCTCATTTATGGAAAAATCTATCAAAATAGGTAACGCATGGTTTCCTTAAAACCATCCAGAAACCCTAGCTTAAGAATCAAGTCAGCCTGCATCTTGGCCACGCGGCAACCTTGCTGCGCGTTGATCTTGGCCACGCGGCCACTCTTGTCGCCGGCTTCAATCATGGCCAGGCGGCCACCTTTGCGCCGGATGATCTGGACCATCAGATCCTCCCCTCAGTTTACTATATAAACCAATCCCATGCTATTGGTTTAGGGTCCGATTTGGAGAGCTTTAAGTCCGAATTTTGGAGTTCTTAAACACAATTTTCTCCCTAATTAAGCATTCAAACACTCAAGAAGATCCAAGGTTTATTTCTTGCCAACATAGGTATGTTCTCTAACTTTTTCTTCATGTTCTTGCATTATTTTTAATGTAGATCTTTTATATTCATGTTCTTGCATGTTTATTCATAGTTTCATTCATATGCTTTGCATGTTCATAATATGTTCTTCGCATGTTCTTCGTGTTCATAGATTAAAACCTTATTTATGCTATATTTAGGGTTGTGATCTTCATAATTATATGTTATTTCATAGCCGATGATGATCTAGGGTTCATCAACCCGAGGATGATCTAGGAACTACTTCTAAACCCTAAACTTTAGGTAATTCCCCCTCATTATGCATGATCCCGATTCTTTTGCCTATTCTAATTCTCTGCGAACTACGCTGACCTGAGCTTCTCACATTGAGAGGAACGTAGGCAATCTTCGGATCCGGTCTAAATCACTAACACACGACTAACACATTCATCATGATAGAAAGACCGATCAATTCGGGCAATAGGAGTGATAACGTTCAATATTCTTCTCTTGTTGTAATTTGACCCCCGAACCCACTAAAAATGCTTTTTTCAATGTTTTGGCTTTAATTAAAACGGCGTGGCGACTCTCATAATTTTAATGTCGTTAAGAATATTCCCTTTGTAAATAAAAATAATCACAAGATACTTCCCATGCGTCGCTTCATCGGAAAGGGGTATTCACAGTACCCCACTGGGGCTTTTCCCGAACAAGGGGCTTCTCAAGCCCGAGGTTTCAATTTTATTCCCCAAATAGATGCCCTTAACAATGACATTACACAACCTCCTCCCACTAAACAGGACCTCGAAATCAAGGAGATGAAGAAGATGTTGAAAACGGTCATGAGCAAGGGAGAGTTCTCTACTGATTCGCTGTAATTAGCTCCATCCGCAACCCTTTTGTACAATTTCAAGATGCTGATGTTGTGAAATTTGATGGTAAAGGTTGCCCAATGGCCGACCTGAAATCGTACGCACACGCAATGCTATCACGTGGGGCAAATACAACAGCAATGGCTTCGAATTTCCACTTGATCTTGGTTAGGCCGGCTAAACAATGGTTCATAACTGTAGACACTGGTTTGATTGACAATTGGGATAAGCTTGTAGATGAATTCCAGAAAAGGTACAAGGACAACTCTGTATGGGAGATGAGTCAATGTGATTTAGCTTCATGAGTATAGCGTGAAAATGAGTCTTTCTCTGAGTTCGCTGAGCGCTGGCATAAGAAGATTGCTCAAACTTTGGTACGGCCAGATGAGACTAAACATATTTGTATCTTTCTGAAGAATCTCCAACCATTCTATCATGATAAGATGCGATACATTCCATTCACTGACTTTTCCTCCATTTGTGGTGTGGGACTCAGAATTGATGAGGATGTCCGTACTGGGGCTATTCAAACATCGGCAACAAGGAAATCAAGATTTAAAGCTTCTTCTTCTGATGCGCGTGAAAGGTCAGTCAATTCCATAGGGGACCACCGACCAGGTGGCTCACGAAGAAGGTACAGCCACCATGATAGGCATTTTGATGAGTTGTATGCACCTATGACTACGATTCTCCATGGTCTAGTTGCTCAAGGCTTATTAAAACCTATGGAAGGTTATGTGCCACCAAATCCACTTCCGAAATGATGGGACGATTCAGCGTATTGCGAATTTCATCAGTCAAAGGGCCATGACACAGAGAATTGTTTCAATCTCCAACATGCCATCCAGAATCTCATCGACGGTGAAATCATCCCGAAGCCTTCTCCAAAAACTTGATGTTTGAAAGTATGATCCTAGGAGCTCACAGAGCCCGAGGAAAGTATTCTCTTTTTGCTCCGATGACCGCAACTCACCAACACGAGGTTTTATGTTCCTTTTAAGAGTAATGGAAGCTTGCTGTCCTGAGAGATTATGTCTCTTTTGCTGTGAATAGGGCACACAGCCCAAACTCTAATCCCTTTTGCTCTCGGGCCCTTTCTAAAATATGCTCACTCTTTCTTTTGCTTTCCAAATTTTTGGTCCCAAAGACACAAACAAGGGTACGAGAATGGAGGCTAGAGGGGGAGGGGGTGAATATCCTACTTAAAATTTCAACCCTTTTTCAAATTCAACCAAGTGCTTACAATCTTGAATTTTGCGGTCAAGTAAAAACCACACAATCAAGGTATAATATGCACAGCGGAAGTTTTCAAAAGAAATAATGTAAGGTTATTTTTGACAAAATCTCTAAGTATGAGCTTACTCACGGTCAAGGTTTTACGATCGAGTGAGAAGCGGTCAGAGTGTTGCGGTCAAGAGACTTGCGGTCAAGAATCGTTGAGAGATTGAATGTTTTGTCTTAGAAGTTTTGGCAAAAGATAAGTTAGTCAGATTTTAGATTAGGCAATGTGGAGAACATACAAACACAATTCACAACAATTCATAAATCTGAAAGATCAAAACACTAAACGACAAACAAGATTAATATGAACAATAAAGAACAAGATGAATAATACTTAAAAGTAAATTGCAGAATGTAAGAACAGTAAGTAAATGACACAAGTATTTGGGAAGGTTCGATCTGTGAAAAGATCTACATCCTTTACCAAGATGGTCATTCTTGGATTTTGAATGGTGGTATATTAATTTACTTGTGTTCAGATTATAGAGATGAAGCTTTGAATCAACACCTAATTTCTATGAAGAATAAATCCTAGACTTAGACCAGTGTATCCCTATTGATTCAATCTATGTGATTGATCAATCGGGGGTGAGTGTGTGTGTGTAAGAATCAGAAGCTCTTTAAAATCTAAGTGATTGTAGAGCCTAATGAATCTTGTGTGTTGCAAGGCTTGAGATGACTTAAATGTTGCTGGAGATCTTTGAAGGTTTGAAGGCGAAAGCTTGAAGATTCAAATGATTCTGGAAATCTTGAGTATGATCTTCAATCACCAAGTATTTCAACAGCAATTTCTCCCTTTGAATCTCAGCAATGTTTAATAAAGAACTCTAGGACTATTTATATCCTTGAATGAGAGACTAGCCGTTTGAAATACTTGGGTTCCAAGATGAAGGACAATGAGCTGTTGAATTCTGATTGGAGCTCAGTCTGATTTGTCCTTTTGTTGCAGAGTAGTGGTGGTCCCACTAACAGATGTATTCAAATTTGAAATTTGAATTTTGCTACGTTCTAAACTAACCATAGTTTTGGACATAAGTGAGACCATGGTTAAGCTTGAACAAACTTGGATTGCTTGGACATCTTTACTTGCGGTTCGAGACCTTACGGTCGAGTGTCTTGCGGTCGAGGAATCAACTATGACCTTCTGACAAGATTTGCCATGAAGCTCACGGTCACTGACTTGCGGTCAAGTGATTCACGGTCAAGACATTGACCACTAAATTTTCCAGACATAGAAAATTTTAAGACCTATCCATCTAAAGCCTATACTACTAAAGTGGACTATTCTAGAAATGAAGTTTTAACACTTCTTACAATATAACCTAAAGTCCACAAAAAGTAAAATTAGGTTATGGGATCAATCAAATCTAGGTAGTAGGAGTGGTTTATAATAAGCATACCCAACAATCTCCCCCTATTTGATTGAGACCATTACCTACTATAACAAAGGCTAATTCATTGTACTTGGTAATAACATGTTTTAAAGAAATATAATTTTATTAATTTCATGCCCCAAGTCAATGCACACTCTAAGCCAATGCCATAGATTTCTATCATCCTAAAAAGATAAAATAAAATTCTAATCCTAGCGCGATAGAAATATATAAGTTTATGCATTTAGAGAAAATAACGATAATAGAGAAAATGCGACAAACAGAGACATTCAATACACTCCATAAAACTATCCATTCAAGCATTGGAGTGCAGAATCAAAAGAGTAATAAAGTTTTATATACATCACAAATTGTTTAAAATGACCACACACGGTCATTACAAAAGAGTTACGGTAGGATGGAATCATGGTTGACTAGAATCGATCAAATTCTTGAAGATCCTCTTCAGACAGGTCAGAGAATGGAAAGTGGTAAGAGCGCATGGAGAACTGCCAGCTTGATCGGGTCTTGAAGAGCTGCTGCCTGCTTGACCGGATAAGGCATCTGATACATCCTTTGATATATATTCTCTCTCCCCCTTAATGGTCTCAATCATTTGACAGGGAAGAGAAGAAACCTGGTCCTTAAGCATAGAATTGGCAGACTTCAGCTCAGAGATTTCAGCTTGAAGAGCGGCGTGGTTGGCGGTCAGCTTTGAGATCTGGGTTTGAGAGTCCAGATTGATTTGGGTAAGCATCTCCACTGCGGTCAAAATATGGGAGATGGGGTCGACCAGAGGAGCAGGTGAGTTAGGCTTTGCTGGAGAGGGAGTTGAAGACTTGGTCAAAATTTGAGCAGAATCATCAATTAGGCGGTCACTAGGAACACGGTCGCCTTCATGACCGTGTCCTTCACGCTCAAGAACTTCCAAATCATCGTCTATGTCCTTTTCAGACTCAGCGGTGGACTTCTGATGGATAAAATTCCAAGTAATAAATACCTAGCAAGCGCACTAGTTACCGTAGTAGTAACGCACGAAAGCGAGGGTCGATCCCACAGAGACTTTTTGGACAAACAAGTGAATTTAATTAGTGCAAAAGAGTTACCAAAGGGGGGTTTTTGATTTGATTTTTTATTAAACTACTTTTACCTACTAAACAATAAAAACAAACTAAGATTGAAGATCACAAAGCAAGCAAGGATTGAATTCAAGATGACAAAGATTCACGGATTGGGGTTCACAACGATTTCCACTCTATGCTATTTTTAAATAAAGATTATCAAACTTGTTCAAGAAATCGTTCACTTAGTTAAAAGTTGGAACGGTCTGGTCACCGGATTGCAACCCTTTTATTATCTTTATGTGATGAATTCCGCTAGGTCAAAAACACACACAAATAATTTAATACGTTCTTAGGAACAATTGATTTTAGATCCTTTTGATGTCCCCTAGGTCCTCAATTAAATCTATTCAATGAAATCTAGGTCAATGTAAAAACTATCCACACTAGTGAAATAATTTAAACCCTAATGATTTAAAGATCAACAATATCTATCTATAAGGTTGAAACCGCTAAATGAATGAAGATCAATTTCAATGAACAAGAACAAGAATGATATTTAATTAAACCAAATTTAGCATAGAGTTTTAATAGTGCTACACCCAATCCATGAACAAGGGATTTAGTTACTCATAGACATAGCAAGAATCACAAGAATAAGATTAAAAACCATAAACCTGGATAAACGCTTGATGATGAATAAATCCCAAAATCTTGATTACACCTTGAAAACTTTGATAAAACCTAAAAGAAAAACATCCACAAACTAAAGGTTGTAGTCTAATATATATACTAGAGAGAAACTAGGGCCAAAAATAAGGAAAATAGGGTAAAATCCCGCTTTGGAGAGGAATCCCGAAAATCAGTGCGGAAGAGTGGGCGACCGCCCAGAACTGGTGTGGGCGACCGCCCAAAGCATCAGTATATTGTGCCGCCGATAAGTAAAAGTGGGCGACCGCCCATATATGAAGTGGGCGACCGCCCAAGTGCCTGGAACTGTATTTCTTCATTTTTCTTCTTTTCTTCACCTCCTTGACTAGGTTGACCACGGTTGACCTTTGACTTTGACTTCGACTCGAGCAATTCTTGGTCTTCAACCCTTTAAATCTCTAAGACTTTGCAATACATCAACATTACACTAAAAAGTGTCTCAAAACACACATAATCTCACAAAGTTCCTCAAACACAATTAGACCAAAATTACATTAAACTATTCTAAATTACATCAAAAAGTCCATAAAATTAGAACGAAAAATGTAGAGATAACGTATGATAAAATCGATCCATCAAATTCCCCCACGCTTAGACCATTACTCGTCCCAGAGTAATATTCCTAACCCCACATCTAAACTCCGGTCTATTAGCGTAGCATGGAGGAAAATGACCCCTAACTCCTGTACATCTCCCAAAAATCAAGACAAGGATAATGAAAATCAATCGGAGTGTAAAGGACTCCGCTCCTTATAACTCCCCAAAACAAATAATCAATGACAAATGGCCCTAATTGATAGCACCCCAATAATAAGAAAGTAATACGCATATCCAACTAGGGCCCACTCAAAAAGCTAGGGGGATCTAAAACGTCCTACGTTTCCCCCAAGCTTATCTTTCACTACATTCTCCCTCAAAAAGAAATCAAAGCTAGGATAATCCTTAGCAATGATTTACCTCATAAAAAGCTCCAACGCCCCCTTATGACTCCCAAAACAAAAAATGAGGTTTTTCTATCCTAACTTCTCTAACCAATCCTCCTATTCCAAAATAAATCATACCCGGATCTCCGAACCTCCCATAGGACGCCACACCAGTGAAAACATAAAAACCACTAAATTCCTCACCTTTTGCCTAGGCGCCCTTTCGGGTGTTCACCTAGCCTCTCTTTTCTTTTCTTTATACATATATATATATATATATAT
>JAOWBW010000428.1:376205-583873 GCA_026119855.1 Campanula takesimana | reverse complement strand
ACCCTTTATAACTACTCGGTTAAAGTACCGTTTGAATATGTCAAACATAATGTTCATCAAGTGGAAGACTATAATAACTTCATGTCTAAGGATTCAAATGACATAACTAATATGAGATATATGTTTGACATAGACCATGACATAATCTCATACAGCGGGTCATGTCCAGTACCTTATTCCAAACAAGTAACACACCCTAAATCTAACATGATCATCCCATGATCATTTAGCCTTTATACTAGTGCTTAACAAGTACTAGGGACGGAGATTATTATAAGTAAACATGAACAACAATAATAATCAAAACATCTCTTTATTGATATGAAATAAATGATTACCAATTACAACGTTTATTAAACGTGCCTAGGGCACCACTACCAACAGGAGTTTGGTTGCGACTTGGAGGTTGGGTGGTTTTGACCCCTTCCTCATGGTAAGAAACCTCAACGAATGACCCGTCCGTCTGAAACAAAACCTTAACGCCTTTTCGTCTCATTGACCCGACAAACCAGTCTCGTGCTTCTCGTAGTGTTTCCTGGTAATCTCTTCCCGATCAATGGAGGCTTCCAAAGCTTTGAGCAACTCTTCTTTGGTTGGGCTGGTCTGACCATTTGCGGCATTGCTTTCCAACTATTTTCCTCTGAGCCCGTCATTCCAGGTTCCCGGCATGGAGATTGTAGCGGCTGAGTAACCCTTGGACTCAATGCGGAACAGGCGGTGACACGGTGCTCTTTTCCATTTCATTCTCGCTGCAGCAGCAGAGACAAAATGCAACTTAGGCTCAGGTAATCATTGGGTGGATGCTCATGCTACAAAGGGACACGACTGCTAGCTTAGACCTACGGGTGAAAGGTGAACGTGATCAAATGGGATCTCGAATCCATGGTGTAGCCGACTTCTTGGAGGGCAACGGGGGATTCATTCAAAGACTTGACCGGCTCCTTAAAGATAACGGGATCCTCCCAAGGACTTGACTTCCTAGGGGACTACTCCTAGGGATTTGACGAGAATCTCAAAAAGGGGACCTAGGGGATGACGCCTAGGGGTTTTAACGGAGATCTCAACAGGGACCTAGGGGACGCCTAAGGGTTTAACGAACATCTTGGAGGATAACGGGGGTCTATCCAAATCATTTCACCGGCTTCTTGGAGGATAACTGGGATCCGTCCAAAGACTTAACAAATGCCTTAACCGTGGGTCTTGGAGGATAATGGGGGATCTGTCCAAAGACTTAACGAAATGCCTTGACGCAGGTCTTGGAGGATAACGGGGATCCGTCCAAAGACTTAATGAAATGCCTTAATGTAGGTCTTGGAGGATAACGGGGATCCGTCCAAAGACTTAACAAAATGCCTTAACGGAGGTCTTTGGGGATAACGGGGATCCGTCCAAAGACTTACACAATGCCTTAACGAGGTCTTGGGGATAACAGGGATCCGTCCAAAGACTTAAGGAATGCCTTAACGTAGGTCTTGGAGGATAACGGGGATCCGTCCAAAGACTTAACGAAATGCTTAAACGTAGGTCTTGGAGGATAACGGGGATCCGTCCAAAGACTTAACGAAATGCCTTAACGGAGGTCTTGGGGGATAACGGGGATCCGTTCAAAGACTTAATGAAATGCCTTAACGTAGGTCTTGGAGGATAACGGGGATCCGTCCAAAGACTTAACGAAAGCCTTAACGTAGGTCTTGGAGGATAACGGGGATCTGTCCCAGACTTACAAATGCCTTAACGGAGGTCTTGGTGATAACGGGATCCGTCCAAAGACTTAACGAAATGCCTTAACGTAGGTCTTGGAGGATAACGGGGATCCTTCCAAAGACTTAACGAAATGCCTTACGTAGGTCTTGGAGGATAACGGGGATCCGTCCAAAGACTTAACGAAATGCTGTTTGCTAACGCAAGAATGCGACGCGTCAAAGACAAGAAGCAAGAAAGGAGCAAACGCATGTAATGCGTGATTATTCATTCATTCAAGCTTACACTTATTTAAAAGCTTTTATTCCTACATGGTTGGAAAAGATTTCTCTTCTTTTTTCGCAGCTAATCTAATTCCTGGATCAGTGGAGGCCATCACTACGCCTATAGACCCCTCGTTTTTTCACCTGTCTTGCACACTCCCAAGATGGACTGTCCCGGGCGAGGTCCTATAGGGCAAGCGGCTTCCACTGACCAAAAGAGACAAACTAGGGTCTAGTGTATCGTAAGATTCCCAATGGTGAGCCATTCCAATCATGATTAAGCCCCGGTAAGATCGAGATTCGTTTTAGGGACTTAAGGGACTTCCGGTATAAACCTCATCTTTGATGAGGGCCTCGAATCTTATCTATGGGCTTAAGGATGATTAGTACGAACCATTCATTAGGGCTTGATAACACAGTGTCACCCTATCCTTAATACATGACTTAGGTTAATTACGGTCAACATTAACGCATAAGTCAAGGACCGGTCAAAGTTGACCATGGTCACACTTGCTTTCACAAGGAGTCGTGACTCGGGCATTAACTTGGCCATAATTAATCTCAGACACGTATTAGGGACGTGGTAACGTGAGATAGACCAAAAACCAACCAAAGTCTCGGTATTTTTGTGTCACGGACAAGTGTGGTTGACTCGGCTCGAAAGGGGAGGTGGAATGGACCCGTGCGCGCTAGAAGGGCACAAGAGCACCAATCAAGCTGCATCGTGGCATCCATCCCAGGTTTAAAGGGCATTTGGAGTGTGCAAGGTCAAGTGCGCGTAGTGTGAAGCCATTCTATGTTCTCTTTGAGTTAAAATAGAAATTTTCGATTCGTTTTAACATCATGAGCAATGTATAATCAACATACGAACAAGCATGAATAAGCATAATCGACAAAAATGAGCAAGCATGAATAAGCTATTTACACAAGCAATCAAGCAAGAATCATATGAACAAACAAAGCCAAAACTTGTACATACAACAAATTGTGCACAACCAAAGGTCCTTTGAAGTCAAGACTTCACAAGAAACAATCCTTTTAAAACCATTTGTAAAACAAGTTGTGCACAACAAAAGGATTCAATTTTTTTTTACAAAATGGGTTATGCATAAGGAGGCTTTAAAAACCCAAATTTATGTCCAAAAAGACTTGTGCATTACCAAGCTTTAAAAACCAAGTTTTTGGCTAGAAAAGAAGAAGGTAATGTGCACAAACAAATCTGTAAATTTGGAACCTGGATAAGCAGAAGCAAAAGGGACAGAGAATGTTTCTGTCCTGCACAAAATTGTCAAATTTTGAAACATTCTGTTCCCTGCCCAACATAGCCGTACGGCTATAGCATCCTGGCTATTATTTTTTTTGCAGTTTTTCAACTTCTGATCATCAAGCCCCAGTTTATTGCACATCCAGAACAGTTTCCACTCCGAAAGATTCAAACAGAAACTCAGCACACACAAAACAAACACAAAAGTTGACGAAAACGGGGGATGGGAGTTTGACCCACACAAAAGTGTCCTCAAAGCTTCTAAAAATAAGTTTGCAAACACTTTACGTCCCCAGCGGAGTCGCCACTGTAAGGATCCCGCCCCGCGCGAGGAACGCGACGAGTATGGGGGCGAAACGCCAAACACGGTTATCACGCAAAAACATAATGGAGTCGCCACATTTGTTAATTATTTAACCCAACAAATGGAAAGGTTAGAGATTCTATTAGTTCGGAGGTCAGGTTACGCCTTGGGAAGAGTTTTACATCACCCAAGTCGCCTCGGATAGGACCGAGTCTCCCTAACGTTAGTTAACAAAGTGCATGTGTGTGTGTGTGTGTTTCAAAAATGGGAGAAACTGACTTTTAGCAAAACTGGTTAATTATTTAACAGAAAAGGGTTATTTTGCAAACATTCTGACCAAAAAAGGAAGAAACTGAAAAATGCACTCCCCGGCTAAAGTAGCCGTACAGATGGGGAGGGCATTCCAGGGATTTTTGACAGTTTATCAGAAAACTGTCCAGTTTTCAGGCAAAACAGAGTGTTCTTGCTGAAACTGGACTGAAATGATCATTTTCAGTTATTTTCTTTTAACAAAAACATGGATTTGATCATCCCTATGTCATTGATCACAAATTAGACACCAAAAACAAAGGTTTTGGGTGTGATCAAGACAATCATTGGGGAAGTTTTGAGAAGGTGGTGAACATGCCCTTTGGGCCAAAATTGCCATTTGATGAGTAAAGATTGAAACTTTACCATCAAAATGGAATTTTTATGAAAGATTAACCTTGAGGGACAACAAGAACAACATAAAGATCCAATCTTTATGACCCAATCTTAGGGATTTTTTGGCTAGATCAAGGTTGGGATGATCCAATCTTTATGAGAAAGGTGGTGAACATGCCCTTTGGACCAAAATTGCCATTTGATGAGTAAATATTGAAACTTTACCATCAAAATGGAATTTTTATGAAAGATTAACCTTGAGGGACAACAAGAACAACATAAAGATCCAATCTTTATGACCCAATCTTAGGGATTTTTTTGGCTAGATCAAGGTTGGGATGATAAAGATTGAGCCTTTATCCCCCAACATGATCATCATGGCCTAGTTTGTGGAATACTAACATAAAGACATGAGCTTTCACCTTGATAAAGAGATATTTAAGCCATTTAGAACAAAGAAATCAAATCATGATCATCCTTAGGTTTGAACCTCTTTCACACAAAAGTATGAAGGGCACCTTAAAACTGCTCATGGTTTAATTCATATTATATGTATATATGTATATATATATATATATATATATATATATATATAAGATATATATGCTTGAAATGGATAAGTCTTGTAGTAATATAATATATATATGCTTGAGAGGACAAGTCTTACAAGAATGTAAATAAGAACAAGTAATATTATTAACAAAGCAAAATAGAGTGAGATGAAGAGAAGATGGGGAAGGGACCTCACCTATAATGGTTCTAGTCTATCTTCCTTTCCTTCACTCAATTATAAGGGTGATCTCTCTCCCAGATACAATTCTGTAGAGTTTCCCTTATTTAAACAATATTCTCCCCCCCCCCTTGAAATGATCAACATGGGGTTCAATTTATAGAGGCTGAGGGTGCCCAACATAGCCTTACGACTAGGGACCTCATGTGCCCAAACCATCTGTACGACTTGACTTGGCGAGCTTCTGGATTTTTCCAAGTTCAATTCCAGTTTAGTCCTGGAACATCAGGTTTATCCTAGTGAGGTCCTGGCCCATTGGTTTATCCCTAAATGGTACCAAGAATTCCTCTAAGGTAGGTCAATTTCAGATTGGGGTACTTACAGGTCGTGCCTTTTGTTTAGCACGGTCGTGCTCTTCATGTCGAAAAGCACAAATGTTTCTGTAAAGTGTGCTCGGCCGTGTCTTTGTCTATGCTCGGCTGAGTAGACACTATTCACAGGTTTTGGAATCTTTTAAGTTTCTGCACCATTTTGTTTCCCCTTTTGGACAAAACATACATTTTTTCAAACCTTAAAGTCTTGATTAATTATATGCTTAAATAATTTTATTCATTGTTTAAATAATATTATCGCCTAAGTGATTAACGTTATTTAAATCCAAAATTATTAAAGTGTTGAATGTTTGAGTTGATATGTAAATGACTTGAATTTTCCAAATAAGATCTTGACATTTGACTAAACTTGAGCATTCATGTTATGACAAATAAAATGAACATTAAGTTGTTTTGTTAAATGCTTAAGACTACCCAACGGAAGATTAAGCATTTAATCAAATATTGTTCAAATTACTTGTTACCTAAGGCAATCATTTATGAGTCAACTCGCAATCCAAAGATTAGTTTTGATATCATGTTGATTGTCTTATTAATGGATTTCATTGATATAATTAATCATCTATTCATTGTGTAGTTTCTTATTATGTTTTGTAATCATTCTTGTTCTCGATTCCCAACAGATTTACTTATTGCTTCATCCGTAATTACTGCTATGAGTACCATACCGATGCTTAACGGGACTAATTTTAAAACTTGGAAAAATAAAATGATTATGATCTTAGGCTATATGGACATAGATCATGCATTAAGGGAACCGTTTCCTCTTCCTCTCTCTAATGAAAGCACTCAAGAAGATTGTTTAAATGTTGAGAAGTGAAAACACTCCAACAGCGTGAGCCTAATGATCATGAACATTGTTGTCCCGGAGACCATTTTGAGAGGCGTCTCCAAGGATGTTGATGCTAAAACATTCCTTGATATCCTTGAGGAACGTTTGGCATCTACTTCTTCTCATGGGACAAAGAGAAGAAGGAAAGAAATTGCGGTTGCAAGTAATAAGAAGCCTAAGGGATCATCTAATGATCATAAGGAAAAGAAATGCTTCTTTTGCAAGGACCTCACTCACATGAAGTTCGACTGCCCTACGTATCACGCTTGGCATGCTAAGAAAGGTATGTCATTTGGTCATGTTTGTACTTAAGGATAATTTGGTTTCAATTCCTACATATACATGGTAGTTGTTTTTTTTTTATGCAACAACTCACATAAGTGTGTCTATGTAGGGTTGCCTGAATTACCGAAGTCCCAGTGAAGATGAAGAGATTCATCCATATGAGAGCTGAAAATCCGGTTGAAGTTATAGACATAAGGACTTTTCAATTATTGTTAAGTACTAAGTATTATTTTGTATTAAATTATACATTTATTGTACCGTCATTTGAACGGAATTTAATATATATCACAAATATTGAACAAGAAAGGTGATTTTTTGTTCATTTGGTAATAATAAGATGTGATCTTTATTTTAATTCCAAGGTTGTTGGTACAAGTACTTTGTCAAGTAATCTTTAATTATTTGACACTACTCAAACAATAAATGACTCTTATGATAATGAAACCAAAATAGAAAGCAAAAGTTATCAAGTAAAAATTCTTATACCTTGTGGCATAAGTATTTGGGTCATATCTCCATAAGGAGAATTGACAAGCTTGTGTCAAAAGGAATCTTTTAAACAAGCTTGATATTCTGGAAAAGACTTTTGCATTGAATGCCTTTAAGGAATATTTACAAACACTAATAGAAAAGTATCCCCTAGAGCGTTAAGTGTTCTAGAACTAATAAATACGGAATGTTGTGGGCCATTCCCTACCCCTTCATGGAATGGTCAACAATATTTACTACGTTCATGGACGACTACTCTCATTTATGGGTACATTTATTTACTTCATAAAAAGTCTCAATTATGGACGTTTTCAAGTCTTATAAGGCCAAAGTTGAAAGTCAACTTAGGAAGACTATTAAGAACGTTAGGTCCAATCATGGTAGGTGTATACTATGGTCGGAATGACGGTTCAAGGGAACAACGTCCGGGTCCTTTTTGCTCGCTATTTTGAAGAGTGTGGGATTGTCCCTCACTACACTATGCCGGATACGGCTTGCATGTATAGTGTAGCTGAGAGATATAATAAGATCCTTAAGGATATGGTAAAGAAGTATGATCTCTTGTACTTTATTACCTCACTCATTATGGGCGATACATTAAAACCACAACTTAAAATCTCAATAAAGCTTCCTCTAAAAGTTATTAATAAAAACCCTTATGAATTATGGATAATTTAGAAACCGTCCTTAAATCATTTATGTATGGGGTTGTCCAGAAGCTAGGCTTTATAGGCCTAATAAGGGCAAACTGGACGCTAAGACTGTTAGTAGTTATTTGTGGGGTATGCCGAGAGATCTAGGGGCTATAAACTTTTACAACCCGAAAATTAGAACATTTTGAAACGAGAAATGCTAGGTTCTTTGAGGATGTTGAATTTAGTGGGAGATTAGGAGTAATATTTTGAATTTGAAAAGGAAGAGGCATCCATTTCTTTACCTCTTCCCATAGTTCCAATTGGATATCAAGTTTTATACTTGACATTCAAGAAGAACATACAATTCAAAATAATGACTTCCCTATAAATATTTAACAACATGAAAATGTTGATCATATTAGATGAAATTCAACAACCTCAAAATGAGGAAGAACCAGTGCCCTTAAGGAGATCCAATAGAGTAAGAAGAAGTGCTATTTCAGATAGTTAAGAGGTGTTTTCTTGCCGAGAATATAGGACACTTAGGTTTAGTGGGAGATGAGTCACCCACCTTCCATGAAACCATTAATAGTCTTAATTCTCATAAGTGGATCGATGCCATAAATAAAGAGTTGAAATCTATGAATGACAATGACATTTGGGATCTTGTTTCATTACCTAAAGATGTGAAACCTATTAGGTGTAATTTGGTCTTTAAGACCAAAAAGGATTCACAAAGTAATGTATAAAGATATAAGTCTCGTCTTGTTGCTAAGGGATTTACTCAAAAGGAATACATTGATTATAAGGAAATATTTTTTCCGGTATCTTCTACAATTGCTTTTAGGATCATTATGGCACTAGTAGCACATTATGATCTTGAGTTTTATCAAATGGATATAAAGAAAGCTTTTCTCAATGGAGACATTGAGTTAGTTTGCAAACTTAAGAAATCTATTTATGGGCTCAAGCAAGCTTCTTATCAATGGCACTTAAAATTTAATCAAGTTATTCTTTCATTTGGATTTGAAACGAATCTTGATGAATATTGTGTATACCATAAGTTCAGTGGGAGTAAATTTATAATTTTGGTCTTAAAATGTGGATGATATTTGCTTGCTAGTAATAATTTTAATCCTTCTTAAGGAAAACTAAGAAATTTCTTCTTTGAAATGAAAAATCTTGGTAGGGCATCTTTGTATTAAGAATCCAAATTCACCGTGATCGCTCATGAGGTGTTTTAGGATTACCACAAAAGGCCTATATGGAAAATGTATTACAAAAGGTTTAGCATGCAAAACTGTAAACCACTTGACACCCCTATTTTTGAAGGAGACAAGTTTAGTCTCAAACAGTGTCCTGAAAGTAATTTTGAATCCAAGTATATTGAAAATATCCCTTATACATCAGCAGTGAAGAAGCTTAATGTATGCGTAAGTCTTATATTTATTGTTGGGATGCTTGGTCAATACCAAAGCAATCCGGGAGAGAACATTAGGTAGCAGCCAAAAGAATGATAAAAATATTTGCAAAACACTAAAGAACTACTTGCCTATATTTTGAAATCGGATCATCTTGAGATCATTTGGTATTCCGATATTTGTTAAATTATATGGCTGCATAAGTTTATTAAGGGACTGCCAATTGTCAACAAGTGACGAAAGACCTCTTAAGATTTATTGTGACAATCAGGCGGCAGTCTTACAACAACAAGATTTCATCAAAGTATGAAGGATATAGACATTAAGTTTCTTGTTGTAAAGGAAAATGAACAAATAGAAATACAACGTATAGAAACAAACTCCATATTAGCGGATCCGTTTATGAAAGCGTTATCATCTTCAGTGTTTCACATGGGCGTAACAATCTTGATAACATTTAGTATAGTGAGAGTTTGTGTTGTCCTTTCATTAATTGTTCTCTTATTTTAAAGTTTTAATCTCATTTGGTTAAGTTTGACTAGTTGGAAGAATATGGATATATTCATTATGTTCCATACTACACATCTACACTTTTGATCTATGTCATTTAGTTGGATTTGTACACGTGATTACTGTGGGTTTAGTTGCGAATCAATTACAACGACTGCCCCTTTAGTCCTTATACTTGGATGACTAATGGACGAGATTGTTATAGATGACAACAAAGTTCGCACATTTGGGTTGTCATTTGTGTTATATTTGTTGTTCAAATAGATTCCTAGATCATAGAATTACTTAATCCCAATCATGTTTGCACTTAGGATCCCCCAATTTTTATTAGAACCTTTTTAGGTACCCTTAGGATTCTTTGTGACCAGCACAGGTGTATTACAACTCTTCAAAACAAGACAAACCAGCAGAGGAAGCATATCAGCAGACCAGTAAACATGTTGCCGATCAACTCTATTCTTAACATGCGACAAGTTGCCGATCAACTTGCTACACAAGTTGCCGATCAACTTATTAAAGAAGTTGCCGATCAACTCCATTCTCAACATGCCGATATAATAGACAGTCTGCACTGTCAGTCAGGTGACATCATTTCATTGAAGTCAACCTTGCTGATTGTCTCTGTACTGTTTTATCATAAAGTAGTTTACCTGCTCTGTAATGATTACTGCGCCGTCTGACACATAGCTACTTTTAGCTATACTCTGTCTCTACTTGCTTTTGCAGGTAACCGGTTGAGACAAAGGGGTCTTTACCCATCAGACTTTTAAGGCACGCGTATCTTCGCCATTAATGCCAAGGATACTGCATTAAATGCTCCTCACCTACCCAGCTGGAAATTCAAATGTTATCCTTCTTCAACAAGCTAAGACATTAACTCCTCCTATAAATAAAGGACTCAGTGCATTGAAAAAGGTTGGTGATTTTAGTGCATTGAAGAGAGTTGGTTGTTTGCAGCATTTATTGAAGCTCAAACATTCCGTGTCCAGATAATCATTAGATCATTTAATAGGATATACACTTGTGCACAAACTCAACAACATTGTTAGTATTCCCGAACTAGATCATTTTAAGGAATACGGTGTTTGAGTCTTTCACACACCCACCTGAGTGAGACAAGTTCTTTTGAACTTGCCGCTTAAATACACTTGGTCAGATATTTGTTTTACGATTCATTAACTATCTCTAGAATTTAGTCTTTGTATACGGCAAAGCCGTGCTTGTAATAGACTAGGGATATTTAATAGTACTCTTAACCCAAATCCAAGTTCTGACCAAACTTGGTAGAGGACGTAGCAGTATTTACACTGTGAACCTCTCCAAATACTTGTGTCCCTTGTTACTTACTGTCCTTGCCGGTTGGAACTCTATCACCGGCAAATCATTATTGTTCTTGCTGATTCATCATTATTTCCATTGACCAATCTCTTGAAACTGCATTGAAATTTTGTAAACAACTTTGTGTCTAAACTAAGCTCTAAAAATCTTTTATTCACTGATTTTGTGTGAGTTAAAACTAAGTCATATTTTACCCGCTGCGCTTACTGATAATAGTTTGCAAACTGATAAGTGACTTTGCATTTATAAGTGTTTCTTGTAAAAGTTTTAAAAAGGCTATTCACGCCCCCTCTAGCCTGTTTTCCTACCAATTGGGCCTAACAATTGGTATCAGAGCTTGGAATTTTGAAAGAAATTTCCAAGCTTTGCAGCTTGTATTGCCGATACAATGGCAGGAAAAATCATGCAGTCGTTCAACATCACTACCATTCTGTTGTTGAACTTCAATGAGTTTGGTGTCTGGAAATCTCGTATGATAAAGTATATGAACTCAATCGATGACCAGTTAATGCAAGTAATAGAAGGTGGTCCAATCATTCCTCTAAAGGTCTCAACCACCTACCGACCAATTCCTTCCACTCCTCTGACTGCTCATGCTGATCAAGACACTGAACAAGAAATGCATGTTCAAGTTGATGAAACCTTGATTGAAAAACCTAGAGAAGAATGGACTGATGAAGACAAACTTTCAGTTGCTCTAGATGGAAAGGCGTGCCACATTATCTCATGTGGATTGGACGATAAGCAATATAAACTGATTGACTTGTGCTCCACGGCTCAACAATTCTGGAACAAACTCCTTGCATACTTTGAAGGAGATGAGCAGGTGAAAGACAACAGACTCTACGACTGCATTGCTGAGTTTGAATCTTTCAAGAAACTAGATGGTGAATCACTCAGAAGTGCCTACGACAGATTCTGCGAGGTAAGTAATTTATGTGCTTCATTAGGTAAAGTGTATACTATGAAAGATCTTAATATTCGTTTTCTAAGCTCTTTAGGAAATGAGTATCATACTAAGGTCACTGCTGTTAGAGAAGTTAGAGACTTAAACAAGACCTCTATTCAGAATCTTGTATCTAGTCTGTTCTTGTATGAGAGAGAACTGCAAAAACTTAACGTTCTCGATAAAAATTTCAAAAACTTCTCTCTATCAGCTCAATCTCAGGTATCCTTTCATTCAACCAAATTCCCTCCTATAGATCCCCATCAAACACCCTGCTGTTCAAAAACCTCAGAAACACCTTCAGAACAAACAATGGAAGAAGACGAATTTGCCGCCTTCGCCAGAAACTACAAGAGGTTCAAAGACTTCAAAAGGATGCAAAAAGGAAGTCACCAGCAACAAAAATATTTTACACCACCATTTCAAAAATCAGCAAGCTACAACAAACCAAGTACCAGTGCTACCGATGGCAAAAATAGCAAAGGTGATCTTGTCTGCTTCAACTGCAGGAAACCTGGTCACTTTGCCTCAAAATGTCCTCAGCCAAAGTATGAATACGTGAGGAAATCAGTAAACAAGAGATACCCAAAGTCTCGAAGTTATGTTGCCGATGATAGCACAGAAAAAGCCTTGCCGGTCTGGTGTGAAACTGATTCAGACGAAGATGCCGATGAAGATGCAGATGCCGATGTAAGTTTCATTGCATTAGATTCAGATGATGCTGATCTTTCATCCTTGCCGACTCCAATCTACCGAGATCCCTCGCCGCCAAAGACTCCAGTCAAAGAAATACCAACTGGAAGAGCTCAACCATACTTCAAGGAAGTAAGCATCAAAGCAGGAAATCCAATAGGATACAAGGTTCATCAAGTGGGAACTTCACTCTATGGAAAGTGTAACTCTTCTCACTTCAATGCTCCTAAAACAAAACCCTTGCCGATGACAAGAAAATTCTCATTCACCGAACATCCCTATATTGCCAAAAGCCTTTCGAAACCCATCTCTTCCCTACCTAACTTCTCACCTGAACCCATTCCCTCTACTCCCAAAGATTCAGCCGACCCTCTTCCAGAATTATCTAAGGCTGAGATGGTAGAGACAATGGATGAACTTTTTATTGATTATGAGAAGCTGAGTAGCGTTCATAAAGTGATGGCTGCTGATTTCAAAAGAATTTCTAACGAGAATAGCTCGCTTATGTCTGAACTTTCAGTTCTCAAAGGACACGAGCTTGAGTCTATTTCTCTAAAGAAAGAAAACCTGGATCTCAAATGCCAAGTAGCAGTATTGATAGCTCAGATCGAAGATCTTGTGAAAAGAAACAATCATCTCTTAAGGATTGTTGATTCTTACACAAAATCTAGAGTTGCTGTTGAAATAATCCTACAGACCCAAATGTCATATAAGGACCAATCTGGGTTAGGATTTGATTCCAGCAGCAGTAGCTCTACTGAAACTTGTGCGACCGCGAAAAAGGATGAGAAAGTTGAATGTAGTCCTGTTAACTCAGTGCATAAGGATGCTAAGCCAATATACAGTGCTGTGGCAATGAAGTATCCTAAGAACCAGAACAAAAGGAATGATAAGCACAAACAAAGATATGTTAAGGTTGCTGATACTGAGTCTGCCGATAACGGTATTCTTGGTGAATACATCAGCAGAGAAAGTGCTGCCGATCTAACCTCCTCTGCTGCCGATGGACAAGTACCTAAAAAGGTAACTGCCAAAGGTAAACAGAATGGAAAGAAAGGCAACACTGGCACCTTTAAACCTACTAAGTTTGTGCCTGCTCAATTCCCTAGTTCTGCCGATGCACTGACTAAACAGAATGATGTTCTACCGGCTCCACAGCCTATCAGTCAAGTGAGATGTTCTAATTGTTTTGATTATGGTCACAAGGCTCATGAATGCCTCTTGAAGCACCTATCCGGACCCACTGAGGTTACATCCTCTAGTGGTGGCCAGATGTGGTTGCCAAAGAGGAACTAACCCTCGGACCCAAGAATAAGGGGGACCATAAGCATACCGTTTTTTTTCAGGAATGCTTCATGGCCTTAACTGGTGCAAGCAAGGATTTGTGGATTCTAGATAGTGGCTATTTAAGGCACATGACAGGATTTGCAGATCTACTTGCCGATATCTCAGAAGCATCAGGTCCCCCAGTGGTTTTCGGTGATAATGCCAAAGGAAAAATCATCGGTATAGGTACCATCAAGAGAGGTGCAGTTACTGTACAGAAGGTCTCTCTAGTGGATGGTCTGAAACACAACCTTCTATCAATATCACAATTCTGTGATAAAGGAATGCAATGTGTATTTACTACTTCCAGTTGCTATGTGAAAGACATTGCTTCCAATAAAACTCTTCTCACTGCCAAAAGAAAAGGTAACATTTATGCAGTAGACTTAAGTGCTATTACTGGTGTTGCTAATGTTTGTTTTGTAGCTAAGAACATCAGTGAGAACTCATGGCTATGGCACAAGAGACTCAGTCACTTTAACTTCAAGTATATATCCAAGCTTGCCGGTTCAAATCTGGTTACCGGTCTGCCTCAAGTGTCTGCTGATCAAGCAAAGAAATGCAAGGCCTGCCATCTTGGAAAACAACATAAGTCATCTTTCCGAAACAAGCCCTGCATGTCAACTTCTAGGTGCCTCCAATTGCTACATATGGATCTATTTGGCCCCACAACCACTGCAAGTATTGGGGGAAGTAGATACACTTTAGTTGTAGTAGATGATTTCTCTAGATATACTTGGGTAGAAACTTTCAGTCACAAAGATGACACTTATGCCGTTGCTACCAAGTTATTCAGACTACTACAAACCCAGAAGGAGAGCGATATCATCAGTATGAGATCAGACAACAGCACTGAATTCAAGAACAATGGTATTGCTCAGTACTGTGATGATCATGGCATAGACCACAACTTCTCAGCTGCCTATACACCACAACAAAATGGTGTCGTTGAGAGAAAGAACAGAACTCTCATTGAAGCTGGTAAGACCATGATTGCTGAAGCCAGGCTGCCGAAATATTTTTGGGCTGAAGCCATCAATACCGCCTTCTTCACTCAGAACAGATCTCTCATCAACAAATTCCATAACAAGACTCCTTATGAACTCTGGAGAGGCATAATTCCCAATATTGGATTCTTCAAAATATTCGGCTGCAAATGTTACGTGCTTTACAACGGTAAAAAGCACAGAGGTAAATTTGATGAGAAAGCTGATGAAGGAATCTTTGTTGGCTACACTAAACACAGTAAGGACTTTCGAGTTTTTAATAAGAAACTTTTGAAAATTGTTGAATCTGTTCATGTAACCTTTGATGAATTTGATTTGTTAGAGTCTGACAAGGCTCCAAATAGTACTAATGTGTCTAGTGCTCATGAGACAGGTGAATCCAGTAATACTAACCCTGCAGATCAATTACCAGCTGCTGATCCAGTCATTTCAGCAGAAGAATCAGCAGATGCTCCGTACTTTCCTTCATCGGTAGAACCAGAACCTGCTGATGAATTTCATAATCCGTTTGCCGATGCAAACTCTGCTGATCATTCTGAAAACAGACCTAGCCCTCAACCAATTTCTGTTATAAGGCCTTTCCCAACAAGCTCTCAATCTAATCCACCACTCACCCAAAACTCTAATTCTCTTACTCCACCTGCTGATCTTGACCCTCCTCTCGAATCTTTACAACAAGATACAGTCAGACAAGATGTGCCAAGGGAAGTTAGAACAGTTCGTGATCATCCATTAGAAAATGTGATTGGTGATGTCTTTGGACCAAGATTGACAAGAAACCTTAGTAGAGCATTCGCCGAGAGTCTCTTCTCATCTGCTATGGTTTCCAATATAGAACCAAAGAAGACTGAAGAAGCTCTTGCTGATCCTGGCTGGGTGGAAGCTATACAGGAGGAGCTAAATCAGTTTGAAAGATGCAATGTGTGGGAACTAGTGCCAAGACCATCATCTCAACAAGTGATTGGTACAAAATGGGTATTCAGAAACAAATTGGATGAAGCAGGGAAGATCATAAGAAATAAATCAAGGTTAGTTTCTAAAGGATACCGATAAGAAGAAGGGATTGACTACGATGAGACATTTGCTCATGTTGATAGATTGGAAGCTATAAGACTTTTCTTAGCCTATACTGCCTTCAAAGAATTCAAGCTATATCAAATGGACGTGAAAAGTGCCTTCCTGAATGGAGAACTCCAAGAACTAGTTTATGTTGAACAACCACCAGGTTTTGAGGACTCCAAGAAGCCTGATCATGTCTACCGATTGAAGAAAGCTCTCTATGGCCTAAAGCAAGCTCCAAGAGCATGGTATGAAACCCTATCTAAGTTTTTACTTAGCGATGGCTTAGGCTTCACTCGAGGTAAAATCGATACTACTTTATTTGTTGCCAAGCATAAGGGTCATTCATTGTTTGTTCAAATATATGTCGATGATATTATTTTTGGTTCCACTAATGAATCACTTTGCAAGAGATTTGTGAAGCTAATGCAGAGCAAGTTCGAGATGAGCATGATGGGTGAACTAACATATTCCCTTGGACTTCAAGTCAAGTAATCCAATGAGGGAATATTCATCAGTCAAGCCAAGTACGCAAAAGAATTAATCAAGAAGTTTGGCTTTAAAAATGCTCACTCTCAAAGCACACCTATGGGCACTAACATTCATTTAGATAAGGATGAGTCTGTGTTGGGTATGCTTATTATAAACCACTCTTATTACCTTAATTTGATTGATCCCATAACCTAATTTTACTCTTTGTGGACTTTAGGATATATTGTAAGAAGTACCTATACTTCATTTAGAAAAGTCCACTTTATAGTTGAATAGGCTTAGCAGTTTAGGACCCTCAATTTTTCTAAGTCTGGAGAAATGAGGTAGGTCATATGTCTACCGCATGTAACCTACCGCATGACCAAGGTGCCGCATGACTATGCTTGCCGCAATTAACCTTGCTGCATGGTTCCAACCTACCGCGTGAATCTCTACCGCATGGAACCATGGTTGAAGAAACTCAAGTTGGTTCAAACTTAACCATAGTCACACGTGTGTCCTTACCTTGGTTAGTTTAGAACGTTGCAAATTCAAATTTCAAATTTCAATACAACTGTCTCCATAGTACAGTTGGACCATCATGACTCTGCAACAAAAGGACAACTCAGACTGAGCTCCAATTAGAAATCAACAGCTCATTGTCCTTCAACTTGGACCCCAAGTATTTCAAACGGCTAGTTTCTCATTCAAGGCTATAAATAGTCCTTGATTTCTTCATTGAAAAAATGCTGAGATTCTAAGAGAAAAATTGCTGTTGAAATTCTTGGTGATTGAAGATCATATTCAAGATTTCCAGAATCCTTCGAATCTTCAAGCACTCAACCTTCAAGTCTTCAACAAATCTCCAGCAACCTTCAAGATCAACTCTCAAGCCTCAACACACAAGATTCATTAAGCTCTAAAATCATATAGATTCCAAAGAGCTTTTGATTCTTACACACACACACACCCCGATTGATCAATCACATAGATTGAATCAATAGGGATACACTGGTCTAAGTCTAGGATTTGTACTTCATAGAAATAGGTGTTGATTCAATACTTCATCTCTGTAATCTGTACTCTCAAGAATCAATATATACCTCATTCAAAATCCAAGACTGACCATCTTGGTAAAGGACGTAGATCTTTTAACAGATCAAACCTTTCCAAATCCTTGTGTTATTTACTTTCTGCACTTTACATTTCTGCAAATTTACTTATTGTTCATCTTGTTCATATTGTTCTTCATTTGTTCATATTAAACTTGTTTGTCGTTTAGTGTTTGATTCTTTCAGACTTATGAACTGTTGTGAATTGTGTTTGTGTATCTACCTCATTGCCTAAGCTAAAATCTGACTAACTTATCATTTGCCAAAAATCTCTGAGACACAAATTTTCAATCTTTCAACCTACCTCACTTTTGTATACCGTACCACCTACCGCATATTCACCTACCGCACCACCTACCGCCTATCCACCTACCGCATTATTGCCTACCGCACTTAACTTATCAAAAACAACCCTAACTTGTTTTAAACGAAAACTTCCGCTGTGTATTTTATACTTGACCTCGTGGTTTTCATCTACCGCAAAATTCAAGTGTAAGCATAAAGGTTGAATTTAGAAAAAGGGTTGAAATTTTAAATAGGCTATTCACCCCCCCCTCTAGCCTCTTTTCATACCCTTGTTGTGTCTCTGGGACCAACAAGTGGTATCAGAGCGAACATCTTTATAAAACTTCTGTTTTTAAAGCTTAACAGCTTGGGTGCCGATTCAAAATGGCAAGTCAGAAAACTATGGCAACGGTTAACTTCACTCACAGCGTTCGACGAAGATAATTTTGACGTATGGAAGCACAGCATTCTAACTCAGTTCTACTCCATGGACGAGCAACTTGGTGATTGTCTTACCATTGGACCATACTTCCCAATGAAAGCTAATCCGGATCCAGAAACCAATGGTGCAAATCCGACTATCAAGAAACCAAAAGCTGAATGGACCGATGAAGAGAAAAGACTGGTTGGAATGGATGTGAAAGCAAAAAGTATACTTCTAAGTACCTTGAGTACGTCACAGCGTCGACAGATCATGGAATGTTCTACTGCAAAAGAACTTTGGGATGCAATTGAAGATTACATCGAAGGAGATCAAGCTTGCAAGGAAAGCAAAAAGTTTGCAATTCAAAGAAGATTCAACAACTTTGCTAAGATCCCCGGTGAATCACTAAGAGCCACTTATGATCGTTATTGTGAGATCGTGAGTACTTATACAGCACTCGGAAAGAAGCTTACCAAGAAAGAAATCAATGTTAATTTTCTTGCCGCTCTTGGTTCACAATATCTACACAAAGGAAATACTCTTGAAGATACCAAGCTACTAGATGACATGTCTCTCAGAAACCTCTATGCCAACCTCAAGGTCTTTGATATCAAGCTTAACAACATTGCTGAAATGGAAGGAAAAACAAAGAGCTTGTTGGTTGCTCAAAAGGAAGAAGTGATCGTGGAAGAAGATGCAAAAATATCCACATCAGATTTACTTGATATGGATGATGATGATTTTGCTATGTTTGTGAAAAGATTCCAAAAGTTCAGAAAGACAGCAAGACCCGGATCAACAAGCAAAGCTCCAACAAGGTTTTCAAGGAGCAGCCCTTCAAAGAAGAAAGAGAACTTCAACTTCTCCAAGAAGAAAGAAGATCTTGTTTGTTTTAATTGCAGGAAACCAGGTCACTTCGCATCAGAATGTCCAATTCCCAAGTATGAGTATATGAAAAAGAAAAGTAACTTTACTCCAAGGTATTCAAAGCAAAAAGGAATGATGGCTGAAGAAGACTCTACCTCAAAAGAGTTAGCTACTTGGATAGAGTCAGACTCTGATGAAAGCGACGAGGATTCTGAAGAAGGTCACATCTGTTTGGTCGTTCAATCCGATGATGAGGATGATAATAAAAATCGTAGCTCACCAAATGCAAAACCTAGACGGATAAGTTATACGGCCGATGAACTTGCTGAAAAAGGATTCCTAACTCCGGTTCAAAAGAACGGTGATCTTCTATTTTCAAGATGTGATGTGAGTGCAGCAAAGAAGGCTCTACTAAACCCCAAAGTGAAGGAAGTTCTGTCTACCACACCTCAAGTCAAGTTTGACATTTCCCCCGATGAACAAGAAAAGATGTTTGCAAAAGCTGAACAGGTAATTAGTAAATTCTCTGGCATGAAGGAAGCTTTAGCACTTTCAACTGAAGAAATTTCCCAGCTTAAGACAGAGAAATCTCTACTAAGATCTAAACTCACCCTCCTTAAGGAGCAGATCAAGAGCATGACTCCTCTTACTGATCGAAACCGTTTCTTAGAAGAACAAAATACTATATTTAAAGTTAAAAATGATGAATTGGTTGCTGAGATAAATGACTTGAAAAAGATCACTAATGAGTGGACCAATTCTCGTGTCACTATGGAACAAATCTTAGAATCCCAAAAGCCTAGTGGTGCTAAGGAAGGCTTAGGATTTCAAACTAGTGACAACTTTAAATGTGCATCTTGTTGTGAAAGAGATGAGAAATTTATCCAGCAAACTTTGGAAGGGTCGAAGGCTAAACATCATGTTTCAAAGGGTGTAGGACAAGAACCAAAGAAGAAACTAGAGTTCAACTATGTCTACCCTAAGAAACAAATTGGCAAGGCAAAGATGAAAGGTATTGCCATGGATGAACCTACCGCAGAGGCTTCCTCTAGCAAGGTAGATGGTGCTCCTTACCGCGTAATCTTGCCGCAAGGTCAACCGACCGCACCAAGGAAGATGGCTACCGCATGGAAACCATCGACCGCAAGGGGCGGCAAAGCAGCAAAATTCAAGAGGATGAATTTTGTTAAGGAGACCTCATTCATACCAGTAAATGATGTTGTGCTTAAGACCTCAACGAAGTTTGTTAACCCTCAGTTGGGTGGCTTCCACCATTGTTCTGTGTGTGATGATTATGGTCACAAGGCTGCTGAATGTCTTTTAAGATTCACACCAAATCCCAGAAGGCTTAAACCCCCTTCTGTGAGGCAAGTGTGGGTTGTTAAAAGTTGCTAACCCTTTGGACCCAGAAGAATAAAAGGGGACCTTGTTCTTAAATGTTTATTTTATAGGTCCTCTGCTTAATGGCTGGATTCTCCAAGGATAGATCAAGTTTATGGTATCTCGATAGTGGCTGTTCAAGGCACATGACAGGAGATATCAACTTATTGGAAGACGTCCGTGAAGAAAAAGGTCCATCAGTAACCTTCGGAGATAATAACAAAGGAAAGACTGTAGGATATGGAGTCATTCGTAAAGGAAAAATCACCATCCAAGAAGTCTCTCTAGTTATTGGACTACAACACAATCTACTCTCAATATCTCAGTTCTGCGACAAAGGATTGCAATGCCACTTCACTTCAAATTTCTGTCTCATCAAAGATGGCATATCCGGTGTCACTTTGCTCAAAGGGATTCGTAAGAAAAATGTTTATGTTGTTGATTTTAATTCATCTTGCATTTCTTCTAATCTCTGTCTTGTAGCAAAGAATGTTAGTGAGAATAGTTGGCTGTGGCATAAAAGACTAAGTCACTTAAACTTTAAGTATCTCTCCAAGATTGGTAGAGAAAATCTAGTTCGTGGTCTACCCAAAGTAGCTGATCACCACGATGAGAAGTGCACAGCATGTCAACTAGGCAAACAACCAAAAGCGTCTTTCTCCAGCAAGACGACACCTTCAACTTCTAGATGTTTGCAACTACTACATATGGACCTGTTTGGACCTGTTTCTACCGCAAGTATTGGAGGAAATAGATATTCCTTAGTTGTGGTAGATGACTACTCAAGATATACGTGGGTCGAGATGATAAACTCCAAAGATGATTGTTATGACATTTTGACCGCACTCTTTAGACAGCTCCAAACACAAAAAGAAGATGACATCGTTAGTGTTCGATCCGACAACGGTACAGAATTCAAGAACAACGGTGTTGCTCAATACTGTGATGATCATGGTATTGACCACAACTTCTCTGCTGCTGGAGTTCCACAACAAAACGGTGTAGTGGAAAGAAAGAATAGAACGTTGATAGAGGCCGGAAAAACAATGATTGCTGAAGCAAAGCTACCTCAATACTTTTGGGCTGAAGCCGTCAATACAGCATGCTTCACTCAGAATAGATCCCTCATCAACAAGACCTACAACAAAACTCCTTATGAACTTTGGAGAGGAAGAACCCCCAACATAGAATACTTCAAGATATTTGGATGCAAATGCTTCATACTCTACAACGGTAAAGAACATCGAGGTAAATTTGCTCCTAAGGCCGATGAAGGTATATTTATTGGGTATGCTAAACACTCAAAAGCTTTTCGTGTATTTAATAAAACCACTCTTAAGATAGTTGAATCTGTCCATGTTACTTTTGATGAACATTCTCTCCTTGAGCCACATATGGCTCCAAATGTTGCTGATGATTTTGTTGAAATAAATGAGACAGGTACAACTCAACCTCAAAATAAATCAACTCAAGGAAACCCATCTACCTTAACTGCACCTCCATCTACCTCATATGAATCACCAGAAGCTACCTCATCTGCAGCTACCTCAAATGGAGTTGAAGTTGAAACACCCATAAATGTTGAAGAACCTATCCCTCAAATTACTTATGATTGGGATGGAACAAATGATGTACCACTAGAAGATTTACAACCACCATCAACTCAACCAGACATACCTCAAGAATTTCGTGAGGTCAGAGATCACCCAATTCAGAATATCATTGGTGATTTGCATTCTGGTGTTCAAACAAGAAGGTCAAACTATGATGCACTTACCGCATTCATATCTCAAGTTGAACCCAAGAAAGTTGATGAAGCACTCCAAGACTCAAGTTGGGTTGTTGCCATGCAAGAAGAGCTCAACCAATTTGAAAGATGCAAAGTTTGGACCTTAGTTCCAAGACCTCAAGATCAAGGAGTGATTGGTACAAAGTGGGTGTTCCGGAACAAGATGGATGAAAATGGAAGCATCACCAGAAACAAAGCTAGGTTGGTTGCACAAGGATATAGACAAGAAGAAGGCATTGATTATGATGAAACATTTGCCCCCGTTGCAAGACTCGAAGCTATAAGGATATTCTTAGCTTATGCCTCTTACAAAAGATTCAAGTTATATCAAATGGATGTGAAGAGTGCATTCCTCAACGGTGAACTTCAAGAAACAGTCTTTGTTGCTCAACCACCCGGATTTGAAGATCCCAAATTTCCAAATCATGTCTACAAACTCCGTAAAGCTTTGTATGGACTCAAACAAGCTCCACGTGCATGGTATGATACTCTATCTAAATTTCTCCTAGAGAAAGGCTTCAAGCGTGGTAAGATCGACACAACTCTATTCATTGCTAAATATCATGATCATACTTTACTTGTTCAAATATATGTAGATGATATTATTTTTGGTTCTACTAATGAGTTGTTGTGTAAGCGTTTTGAGAAACTTATGAAAAGAAAATTTGAGATGAGCATGATGGGAGAATTGACATTCTTCCTTGGACTTCAAATCAAACAATGTGCTGAAGGCATCTTCCTCAATCAAGCAAAGTACACAAGAGATCTTATCAAGAAATTTGGACTTAAAAATGCAAAGGCATACGACACTCCTATGGCCACTGGTAACAAGCTAGACAAAGACTTGAAAGGTAAGAAGGTTGATCAAACTTTATACTGAGGTATGATTGGCTCTCTTCTTTACTTAACTGCTAGTAGGCCAGATATCATGTTTAGTGTTTGTGTTTGTGCACGTTATCAAGCTGATCCTAGAGAAGCACATCTTATTGCTGTTAAACGTATTATTCGATATCTATCTGGGACTATTAACCTTGGACTTTGGTATTCCAAAGATTCGAATTTTGATCTTATAGGTTACTCAGATGCAGATTATGCAGCATGTACCATTGACAGCAAAAGCACAAGTGGGACTTGTCATTTCCTTGGAAATCGATTAGTCTCATGGGCAAGCAAGAAACAAGCCTCAGTCTCTGTATCTACGACAGAAGCTGAATATATAGCTGCTGGAAGCTGCTGTTGCCAAGTGCTGTGGATGAAACAACAATTGGTCGACTACGAAATCAAAGAAGAAAATTGTCCAATCTATTGCGATAACACATCCACCATTATTGTCTCCAACAACCCTATCATGCATTCCAAGACCAAACACATTGATATCAAATACCACTTTCTCAAGGATCATGTGGAAAAAGGTAATATCCATCTAGAGTATGTGAGTACTGACGATCAAATCGCAGACATTCTCACCAAGGCTCTTGATTCCAAGAGATTTAGGTATCTTAGAGGAGAAATGGGTATGCTTGAACTTTAACTCAAACTTGTCCATATAGTTTCTTGTACTAATGTTTGTGTTGTCTATAAGTTCAAAATCAAGGTACACGGCAGACATCTCGGTCAAGCAAGCAAACATTTATCCATCACTTGACCGCACCTCTCAAGTTGCCGCATCATTTGATGTTGCCGCACAAGATCATGCTGCCGCACGTTTAGTAGGTTACCGCATAGTGAAAATTCACTTCAAGTTTTTAAAGAAATCAATCAAGATGGAAAACAATGACAAGTGTTCACTACTTTATAGAAGTTTAAATCAGGAAGTAAGGTAAGTACCTCACATCGACCGCACATGTAACGGTCGGACATCTAAAGTTACCGCATCTCATGGACCCAGGTAAGTCACTCTAACTTAGAAATCTTTAGGATATTGTGATCTCATCTACCTCAAGGGCATTAAGGTAACTTCCACTTTCCCTCGCTTTTATTTAATTCAAAATTATTTGGAGCATTTAATTTTTGTATTTAATTTTTATTCCTTAATCATTTCTGAGCCGTCATTGGTTATATTGATGTGACACCTAGTCACCTTGCATTTAATGAGAATAGACAACCCTAGGTCAAGTCAGTTCCTTTTGCAGAGTTAACTTCCCACCTTCCCATCACTCTGACCTCTGCAAACCCCTCACCAAACCGTTTCACCTTCTTCTCCTCCACCACTCTCTGATCCTCACTTTTTCAGAAAAACAAAACTCCTTCTCTCTCTACATTCTCTCTCTAAAACTGCCTCTTACTCTCTTTTTCGAATCTCTCTTTATAATGACGTCAAAACCTCACTCCAAGAAATCGTCTAAATCTGTTGAATCTAGTGAAGAACCTCAACACCAATTCACCCCTCCAGTCGTCATTATGCTATGAATTTTCATTCTCTCAACTTTCGTTTGTTCTTGGTGGGTCTCAAAAACTCTTGACATTCCTTGTGATATTCTCTGATTTTTGTGCTTAATGTGATAGAATCTCTATTCTTTGTGTTACTAGTTCACTCTATTCCCGATTTTCATCAAGCTTACTTTCCATTCTGGTCGATTTCACCATCTAGTTTAGTTTATTATTTTTTTTTGGGGTTTTCCTTGAAATTCCCCTTTTCGATTTCTGAGTCTAAATGTTGATTGTTTCATGAAATTGATATGTTACTATGAATCTAGATGCATTTTCGATTCTATCCTTGAAATTTTCATGCTTTCTGGTCATTTTCTGGATTTTCGTGGACATGATGTTCTTCGTGTTCATCATGATGTTCTTCGTGTTCATCATGGTGTTCTTCGCGTTCTTGGCTTATTCATTGCTTTAATCCATTTTGATTTTACCCTTTTCGGCATTTCATGTTTTTCCACTGTTCATCTTTTGATCATTATTGTTTGTGGTAACCTCACTAATTTACATATCCTTCTACCGCATATCTTACTTGCCGCGCTTCACTTGACCGTGCTCTCTCTGCCACACACCCTTCTGTCAAGTAACCGTATGATCTACCTCGATTTCTAAACATTGCTTTGTGGTGTTTCAGGATCTAAGTCATTTTATTCCTGGCATAGTGTTAGACCATGAGGACTTCAGACAGGACGCCATTGGCCGCAATATTTTGGGTCGAATGAACAAGTCCGGGATTCTCCCTCTATTCACACTTAATCAAGAGTTCCACCTGCCATCTTTTGTTGATGAATTTTTCAATACGGCAGTTGAAATGGAAAGTACTGATGAGCCCGAATCTAATCCTAAATTCATTCAAGCTTCTGTTATGGGTATTCAGATGGATTTTGACGCTCCTGATCTAGCACATGCCGTAGGTATTAAGAGGCGATCAGAGAACTTTGATGTGATCTCTCGGGAAGAAACTTTAAGTCTGGCTAAGAAACTGGCTGGCACTGCAGACATCCTCAAAATCCAACGAAAGGATGTTGGTGAAATTATGTATCACATAGGTCATCTGGTGGACCATGCCTTGTTGTGCAAAACAGGCAATCATGCCAACTTCAATCGTACTCAATGCATGATTTGTGCTGCCATATATCTTGGTAAACGGTTAGATTGGGGTCAGATCATGTATGATATTCTGCGTGCTAACATTCTATCCTATAAGGATGCAGCTGATGAAGGCGAAACCAAATATCGCACGAACAGTAGGTTGATTTCCTACCTGATGAGTCTCACAGTCGGGATCAAGGACTTGTATGAGAAGAACGCAAATTACAAGGTTCCGATCTCTACCTCAAAAGATTTCTGCCGTAAATCTATGAAGACCAACTACCGTGGAAACTTTGGGGATGAAATGTACCGATCCTATCTTCTAAGAGATCCAATTGAAGAGTACATCCCTCCCAAGTACTCTAAAATGGGTCAAGCTAATCTTGGTGATAGAATGGTTAGTGATGTGGAAGCTGCCGCGTTTGAACTCGACCACAAATATGCTGCCGCTATGAAGGCTCGTGCAAAAGGTAAGGATGTTGAACTCCCTTCACCTCCTGCTTCAGTCAAAGGCAAAGAGAAGTTTGAGGAACTGGTAAGGAAGTCAAAACAAGTGTCCCACGGCATCAAGATTGTATCTAAAGCACCCTCTCTTCCTACCGCACCAAAATCTTCAAAACCTAAGGCACCTTCTGCCGCACCTCCAATGTCTCCCTCTCCATCGCCTGAACCTCAACCAAAATCCAAAGTCTCCAAATCTCTCTATACCGTACCTTCTAAATCCCCTCCTCAATCTAAACCTTCCAAATCTGCTGAACCAAAGAAACCTACCGTATCCACTTCACTCAAATCAAAGTCTTCTGTCTCTCAAACCAGCACCTAGTCAGGGGGAGCAGTTTGACAAGAAAAGATCCCTTACTCCTAGCCCGGTCAAAGTCTCAAAAAGGGCTAAAGTAGCTAAACCAACTTCCCCTGAAGTCGTCTCCCCAGTTCTTTCATCTGATGAGGACATAGTGATTGCTCCTCCAAAGATCTCCAAAAGTTTTGTTCTGGATTTTCAAGATGATGATGCAGAGGAATTGTCTGGTTCTGAGAAAATGGATGATACTGCCTCAGAGAAAATTGAGAAGTCTGATGATGCCTCTGAAAGTAAGAAGGATGAGCAAGTTGTGGAGAAGCCCATTGCAAAGGGTTTGGTTGATGAGAGCTCAGAAGAGGAAGAGCAAACTGACTCTACCGCAAGTGATAAATCTGCCGCGAAAAAGACTATGGATGAGAATGCTGAAGACATTGTTCCTGAAACGATGGATACTTTGGTTGATCTTGAAGATATTGATGCCGATGAGACCATGTCACCAAAGCATAATGTTTCTGGGCATAACATTGAGATTCCTTCTACCGTGAATCCTGCACATGCCTCACCTTCTGCCGCTCTTCCTGAATCAACTGCACCTCCTTCCTCGACCGCACCTCCTGCACTTGAGTCAAATCAATCTTATTCTGAAATGCTTGCCGCAGTAAAGCTTCTTACTCAGATGCAGGCAGACACTCAATCTCAAGTTGAATCTTTAGTGTCGAGTATGGTGGCCATTCGAGAAGAGGTGATTGAATTGAAATCTGATCAAGCTGCTTTGAAGAGAGATGTTACCGCACTTCCCTCCGAGATGATCTCGACCATTAAGGGGGAGAGTGTGCACATAACAAAGGCCATCAAAGATATTATTGCAGGAAATACAGGAACATCTTCTACCGTACCATCAAGCCCTGCCGCAGATACTTCTCCTATCACTCCTGCCGCATTGAACGAAATGTTCAGAAAGCAAACTGAGTATATCAGTGATAGAATTGTGAGAGGAGTTGAGGGAGCCAGCAAGGAATTATCTAAGGCAATGAATCAAGATAAGCTGGAGACAAAGGCTGAAATTGAAAAAGTCCAAAACGCCATCAAAGAGGAGGTTCTTGTCCATTCATCTACCGCACTGTTGTCCGTTGCTGAAAAATTTGTTCCAAAGATAAATTCCTTATCTGCCGCAATGCATGTCCAGACAAACCGCATCGAAGCCTACAACATTAGGCTTGAAAGTCAATCTGCTAAGATAGACATACTTTCCAACAGACTCAATACGGCTTTAACTCGTCTAAGCCGCGCAGATAGTCAAGCCGATGCAGGTCACGGGAATGTTCAAGCTCACGGTGAAGAGGAAGAAGAAGATGGAGTCACTGCTCCAGTCATGATTCCAGGATGCTTTCCTCTTGCCGCAAAATTCATTGAAGACCTCATCGATATTGACCGCATTTGATATGACCGTATGTGGTCATTTGAAACATTTTATGTTTAATGTTTAAAACAATTTACTTTTCTATTTTTATTTTGGGTCTGTAACTTGACAAATATTTCTCTTTTGTGACCTTACTCCTTTGCCTCAATGATTATATTATTTGGAGTATGTTTATTGTGTTTGATGCATTTCTATCCTTCTTTGATTATTTATCTTGAAATGCTTCAAATATTATTTCTATCTTCTAGGATTAGTAATTTGTTTTTCTTTTTAAGATGATAGAAATCTATGACATTGGCTTAGTGTGTGCATTGACTTGGGGCATGATATTAATACAATGATTATTCTTAAAAACATGTTTTTACCAAGTACAATGAAATAGCCTTTGTTATAGTAGGTAATGGTTTCAATCAAATAGGGGAGATTGTTGGGTATGCTTATTATAAACCACTCCTAGTACCTTAATTTGATTGATCCCATAACCTAATTTTACTCTTTGTGGACTTTAGGATATATTGTAAGAAGTACCTGTACTTCATTTAGAAAAGTCCACTTTATAGTTGAATAGGCTTAGCAGTTTAGGACCCTCAATTTTTCTAAGTCTGGAGAAATGAGGTAGGTCATATGTCTACCGCATGTAACCTACCGCATGACCAAGGTGCCACATGACTATGCTTGCCGCAATTAACCTTGTTTCATGGTTCCAACCTACCGCGTGAATCTCTACCGCATGGAACCATGGTTGAAGAAACTCAAGTTGGTTCAAACTTAACCATAGTCACACGTGTGCCCTTACCTTGGTTAGTTTAGAACGTTGCAAATTCAAATTTCAAATTTGAATACAGCTGTCTCCATAGTACAGTTGGACCACCATGACTCTGCAACAAAAGGACAACTCAGACTGAGCTCCAATTAGAAATCAACAGCTCATTGTCCTTCAACTTGGACCCCAAGTATTTCAAACGGCTAGTTTCTCATTCAAGGCTATAAATAGTCCTTGATTTCTTCATTGAAAAAATGCTGAGATTCTAAGAGAAAAATTGTTGTTGAAATTCTTGGTGATTGAAGATCATATTCAAGGTTTCCAGAATCCTTCGAATCTTCAAGCACTCAACCTTCAAGTCTTCAACAAATCTCCAGCAACCTTCAAGATCAACTCTCAAGCCTCAACACACAAGATTCATTAAGCTCTAAAATCATATAGATTCTAAAGAGCTTTTGATTCTTACACACACACACACCCCGATTGATCAATCACATAGATTGAATCAATAGGGATACACTGGTCTAAGTCTAGGATTTGTACTTCATAGAAATAGGTGTTGATTCAATACTTCATCTCTGTAATCTGTACTCTCAAGAATCAATATATACCTCATTCAAAATCCAAGACTGACCATCTTGGTAAAGGACGTAGATATTTTAACAGATCGAACCTTTCCAAATCCTTGTGTTATTTACTTTCTGCACTTTACATTTCTGCAAATTTACTTATTGTTCATCTTGTTCATATTGTTCTTCATTTGTTCATATTAAACTTGTTTGTCGTTTAGTGTTTGATTCTTTCAGACTTATGAACTGTTGTGAATTGTGTTTGTGTATCTACCTCATTGCCTAAGCTAAAATCTGACTAACTTATCATTTGCCAAAAATCTCTGAGACACAAATTTTCAATCTTTCAACCTACCTCACTTTTGTATACCGTACCACCTACCGCATATTCACCTACCGCACCACCTACCGCCTATCCACCTACCGCATTATTGCCTACCGCACTTAACTTATCAAAAACAACCCTAACTTGTTTTAAACGAAAACTTCCGCTGTGTATTTTATACTTGACCTCGTGGTTTTCATCTACCGCAAAATTCAAGTGTAAGCATAAAGGTTGAATTTAGAAAAAGGGTTGAAATTTTAAATAGGCTATTCACCCCCCCCCCCCTCTAGCCTCTTTTCATACCCTTGTTGTGTCTCTGGGACCAACAGTCTGGTAAGAAAGTAGACATGACTGTCTACCGAGGTATGATCGGATCACTCCTCTATCTTACTGCCAGTAGACCAGATATTATGTTTGCTGTTTGTGTTTGTGCCAGGTTTCAAGCTGACCCTAGGGAATCCCATCTGCAGGCTGTAAAACGTATTATTAAATATCTTTGTGGCACTGCTAACCTTGGATTATGGTATGCTAGAGATTCATCTTTCAATCTAATAGGTTATTCAGATGCAGACTTTGCAGCTTGTAGGGTGACCAGAAAGAGTACAAGTGGGACTTGCCAATTTTTTGGTGATAGACTGGTGTCTTGGTCCTGTAAGAAGCAAGTATCAATTTCCACTTCTACTACTGAAGCTGAGTACATAGCTTTCGGCAGTTGCTGTTCACAGATCCTGTGGATGAAGCAGCAGCTTGTTGACTATGAAGTTCCATCTCAAATTTGTCCCATCTATTGTGACAATCAATCTGCTATCTCAGTTTCAAACAACCCGGTCATGCATTCCAAAACCAAGCACATAGACATCAAGTATCACTTTCTGAAGGAACATGTTGAAAAAGGGAATGTAGTGCTGCTCAAAGTTCATACCGATTACCAAAGAGCAGACATACTGACAAAGCCCTTAGACCAGAAAAAGATTTGAATTCCTAAGAGGTGAACTAGGTATGATTGATTTCTATGGTTAAAACTGTGCTAACTCTGCCTATTGTGCTAGTCTTGCCGATATCATCAGCAAGTATTAAAATCGTGCCGACCAAATTATATTGCCGACAAAATACTGCTGACAACATCATGCCGATCATCATATCTTTCCGACTAAATTATCTTGCCGATTCAAACTATCTTGCCGATATTTTAAAAGTATCAAATCAGCACGTCTCTGCAAAAAGATAAGATTCCTGACACATGACATAAGCAATCAAATCAAAGGTACATCGGTCACACCATCTCCCTGACACGTGTGTGTACCTTTCTTACCCAAAATCATGTCAAGATGTATTCCATTTAATGCGATACATCAGCAAGGTAACAAGTCATCATCACTTGTCTTTTAATTTTGACTAATTTACCCCTTCTCCCTCTTATTTTTAACTGTTCATTTCTCACCGTTTTGTGTGCGCATTAAATTTTGCGTGCGCACGTTCTCCGAGATTATAGGTACAGTTACTTCTCATTATTCCTTGTCCTCTCATATTCTCTCTCTCCCCCATAACATATATAACGCCTTTCAAAATTCTTTTAAGCTTTCTTCGTCATTTTTCTTCTCTACTCTATCTCTCTCACTCCTCTAACCAGTTTATTGAGTCATCGTTTTATTTGCTTATATCTTCTTAATCTGGTAAGTGTTAATGTTTAAACTTTGATCATTTGTAATCATTCTTGGTGTGATTTGTCCTTGTTTCTAACATTGTGAGTTGTTTGAGTAATCTTGCAGAAAATGTCCGGCGAAAAAGATATCTACGGAGGCTATGTTGACTCCGACTACTTCAACGATGAAGCCGACGGGGTTTTCTTGAAGAATCTTCTTATTGGGTCCCTGCTCGACTCATTCATCACTCCATCTGGAGTTGATTCAGTGTTCTTGGATCTCGTCAAAGAATTCTTCTCCAACTCTTCTGTTGTCCGTTCTCGTGCTGACTCTTCAGTAATTGTCTCTGTCAACTCCTCTATTTTGGGCGTGCAAGTCTCTCTTACTCCCTCTTCTATTTCTAAAGTTTTTCCCTCTCTCGGAAATGAAGGGTTGAGTGCTTTAGTTGATGATAAGGAATTGGATAGGGCATGGATTATCATGAGAGGAGCTGGTCCAAGACTCAGTGGCACCAGTCATCTGAAGATTCATTATCCTCGCCGATACTATGCTTTGGCTGAGATAGTTGATAGATGTCTTATCTGCCGATCTGTATCTCATAGCAATGTCACTGACGTTCAGTTTGAAGCTATGGCCGCCATTGTTCTGCAGATTGAGTTCAACTGGTGTGCCTACATATTCAGAATCATTGCCACTGCTGCTGATAAATGGTCTTCTGATAGGCTGAAGAACAAACCCAATCCTGGGAAAGGTTGCCATTATCTGTTAATCAGCATGATCTTAAAGAGAAATATAAACATAGTAGCTGCAGATCGTTTTCCTTCCAGCATTGCCTTAGCAAGCTAAAGTCCTATAATGCTAAAGATTGGCAGAGAATAGCAAAGAATGCTTCTAGTGCTATTACTCCTGCTGATGCTCCTGCTGCTGCTGTCGCTCCAAAGAAGAAAAGAGCTAAGAAAATTCCTTTAGTTGCTTCCCAATCAGCAGTCTCTACTCCTGCTCCTTCAACCGATAGAATTCTTGCTGATTCTACTCCTGGTGCTCCAAAGAAAAGAAAATTGGTGAAGGTTGCTGATAAAGTTGTGTCAAAGAAGGCAAAGGTTGCCGACGAACCAGACTTGCCGATGAAGAAGTCTACTCAAGTTGCTGATAAGATGGCCTTGCCGATGAATAAGCAAGAGCGTGCTGCCGACGAAGCTCCTTCTGCTCCAATTGATTCTGCTGATCCTAGAGCAAAGTTGATTAGATTTGCGCCTTCTCATCTTGCCGGTGCTTCTCTTACTGCCGATCCCCTTGTCAAAGTTGAAGTTCCTTCTGAAGAATTCACTGATGACTTTGCTGATGGCAAAAGTATTGAAGATGTTATTGAAAAGCTCAAGTCTCAGACTTCAAGGAAATGTGCACCCATCAGGAATCCTACCTTCCACACCTTCTACAGGAATCCTTGGTCCTTCACCAACAAGGTCTTGAACAAGAAATGGGTCTTTCCGATTGATCATCTGCCTCCTTTCATTCGTCGTCTTCTTCAGTTTCATGAAGAAATGAAGGATACCGTGCCATCTGGGAAAACTTCTGATTATGTTGATTACCGGAGTTTGAACATTCGCACTGATATGTGGAATGAGAAGTTCTTCCCTCTCTCTAACTTCAAGCAGTTGAAAGAAGCTGAACTGAAGCTCAATTTTGGTCGCTATTTTGAATTTCTACCACTACACTGGAACCAAGTCTATCTCTTTCAATATCGAATCAGACAAGACTTGATGGTTCAAGATGTGTGGATCATTTATGCCAGAACCTTCAATCAGCTCTCCCAATTCATAGAGTTTGATCCTTATCAGATTAGAAGACTTGAAAATGATGATGATTTGCTGCCATACAATGATGATGAGGCTCCTGCTGTCAGTCCTCTCAATGCTCATTTTCATAGATCAGTAAAGAAGGTCACTATGGACTTGATTGAAAAGTCTAATGAATTTCTGTTGAAGCAAGATGCCGATCACCGTGCTACTGAAGATCTTGCCGATCAAGTTGCTCATGCTCCTTCGCCCAGCAGCAGCAAGACCGAGACAGATGCCGATGTTCACTCTGCCAACGAGATGCTGCTGATAAAGATTTTGTTGCCGATGGACGTGATGATGCTGATGAAGATAGTGATTCTACTGATAGTGATGCTGATGATGATGGTGCTGATTTATTTGGAGACTTGGTTTGTGCTCACAAAGTTGCTGCTGACTCTCCTTCCACTTCACTTACAACAGACAGTGACAAGATGCCAATCAGAACTGTCATGACTAAAGCTCCCTCTGCTGAAGTCTTTGCAGAGTCTGTACTGAAGGATGATAGTAGTATTGAAGGAAGTCATGCTGATGAATCTTTTAAGGAGATAATGGAATTTCAAGTTGAGACAACTACAGACACTCAACCTATGTTTGAAGTATCTGCCGACCTACCTGCCCCAGTTGAGACAACTATGGACACTCAACAGATAGATGTATCTGTTTTAGGAGGAGTATTTACTGATAAAGGAACTGATGAGAAAACTGCTGACACTCATCTTGCTGAGCAAACTACGGACACTCAGTTAGTGACAGTTACTCCTGAAATACAGATTGTCCCACCTACTGGTATTAAGGAGGTTGTGGAATTGGGAGGAGGTACTGAAAGAAGTACTCCTAATTTGGATGCTGACATTGCTGCTAGCCTGCAATTTGAAGAAATTCTTCTACAACCTTTATTCAGCTTGCCGACTGTTGTTACACCCCTTCCTCTTCCTGCTCCAACTGATGTTCGTGCCGATGCAAATCATGTTGATGAGGCTGATCCTGCTGACTACATGGAGGTTGGAGAACAAGCTTTTGTTGATCCTGATGCTGTTGATACTTCTCCACCTCCCAGCTATGATTACTTTCAGAATGGGAAAGATATGATGTGCTCAAATTGGTACACTACCAATGTTTCTATCCCTTCCAACAGTTTTGGACAATCTCTCTTTAATGTTCATCCGAGGCTATCATTCAAATATACCCTCCAAAGTTGTCCACTTCCTTTTGGCAAAGATCACCCTCATGTCACCAAGCATCCATTCTCTTCTGGTGCTTCAACCAGTGACAGACCAATATTCCTTCCATGGATCAAAGATGACCGTATTCGTACAAAGGGAAAGACTCCTCGGATTTCTAGACTGAAGCGAAAAATTGTCTATGAACCTAGATGTCTACTACCTGGCAAACTGAAGATAGGTGGTAAGATCGTTCTCCCTGGTCTATCTCCAAAAGAAGTTCACATCACTTTAAATGGTTGGATGAGGAGATGCTCTATGATCAACGATGAGCTTAAAGAAATTCTGGAGTATCGGCATCTCAACGCTCGTGGCCTTGTGCACTTAGTCAAATCTGATGCACTTGCCATTACTCTGCCGATGTTTCTTCCCCGTCAGCGTGCCGATCACATGGTTTACACATCAAGGTTGATGAATGCCAGATTGGTGATCATGATATTGGAAGGCATTGCTTGTTTAAAGTTTCAGCTTGCTTTGCTGCTCTCTATGGAAGACAACGGCATATTTCATCTTTCAGGGGATAGAGACATTATTGTCCATCCAAACTTTCTTCTGGAGATTGTTTATTCAAGACCTGCCGATGATATTGTCTCCACATTCATTCCTGTTGATGTTCTTTCTGCTACTGAGATTGTTGCCGCTCCTGCTGATGATGCCGATCTTGTTTCTGCTGATGATTGTTCTGCCGATGCCTTAGATCTTGCCGATGATGAAGATCATGTGCTACAAAGAATTCTATCTTTGCCTCCACCTCCTGTTCCTGTTCCTTCTTCTCCTCTGCCGATTGTTATTTCTGACGATGATATGCAGATTGTTGCCGATGAGGTACAGATCGAGGATACTGACCTGGAAAATAAGGAATTTGTCCCTTCTCTGGTTCTCAGAAATCCAAATTCCTTTGCTGCACCGATCTATGTTGATAAACCCATTGTCTTCAACAGCCTCTATGATTTTCATTGCTTTGAAGAAGGAGATGATTTTAATCAGAATGCGCCTCCTACTCGTGGTGATTTGGTTGACTTCTCCCACTCCTTTGCGGACCTGTTCAAACAATCCACAAAGGAGCTCTCCAAGCAGATTCATAAGTCCAATCAGGAGGAGGATGTTATCCGAATCAGGACATCTGTTTACAATGACATGAAAAATCTGCTGCAAGATAGAACTGAACGCGTTTTTAATATGTCTGAGTTAAATGGCTCTCTTGTCACTCAACAGAAAATTTTACTTGCCGAGCACAATGACACCCGCAGCAAACTTGAAGCCTCAAATGAGAAACTTGCTGATATTCAGAATGAACTTCTTGAAGCCAAATTGAAGATTGCTGCTCTTGAGGCAAACAACAAGATGCTTTCTGATAGATTAGAGAATGCTCAGAGAAGACAGAGCAAGGCAAAAAGGAAAGCTGAAAAGAAAGAAGAAAGAGCAAAGAAGAAAGCAAGAAAGTCTGAATCTACAAAGGACTCGACTCCAGTAGATCCCAAGACTTCTGATCCACCTGCTGACTCTTGAGTCGACATAGCCAATGATGTAGATATCTTATGAAGACCTTCATAGACAAATCTCTTTGCTTAATGATATTTTGTTTGTGTTAATATGTTTTTCTTATATATATATGTTATCTGCATTATTCTGTGCTAATCCTCTTTGCAGATTAACATTCTGCCGATTCATTGAACCGACTTCACCATTTATTTTGGTGAATCCACCTTTTACTTTAGACATTTAGTGTGACTTACCTTAGGAAATGATTTTACCTAGATATCCATAGAAAACTTTCCCTAAGTTAAGAGATGTCCTTAGTATTAAGGGTGATTGGACTTAAGTAATTAGGAGGAGATTGTTGTTCAAATAGATTCCTAGATCATAGAATTACTTAATCCCAATCATGTTTGCACTTAGGATCCCCCAATTTTTATTAGAACCTTTTTAGGTACCCTTAGGATTCTTTGTGACAAGCACAGGTGTATTACAACTCTTCAAAACAAGACAAACCAGCAGAGGAAGCATATCAGCAGACCAGTAAACATGTTGCCGATCAACTCTATTCTTAACATGCGACAAGTTGCCGATCAACTTGCTACACAAGTTGCCGATCAACTTATTAAAGAAGTTGCCGATCAACTCCATTCTCAACATGCCGATATAATAGACAGTCTGCACTGTCAGTCAGGTGACATCATTTCATTAAAGTCAACCTTGCTGATTGTCTCTGTACTGTTTTATCATAAAGTAGTTTACCTGCTCTGTAATGATTACTGCGCCGTCTGACACATAGCTACTTTTAGCTATACTCTGTCTCTACTTGCTTTTGCAGGTAACCGGTTGAGACAAAGGGGTCTTTACCCATCAGACTTTTAAGGCACACGTATCTTCGCCATTAATGCCAAGGATACTGCATTAAATGCTCCTCACCTACCCAGCTGGAAATTCAAATGTTATCCTTCTTCAACAAGCTAAGACATTAACTCCTCCTATAAATAGAGGACTCAGTGCATTGAAGAAGGTTGGTGATTTTAGTGCATTGAAGAGAGTTGGTTGTTTGCAGCATTCATTGAAGCTCAAACATTCCGTGTCCAGATAATCATTAGATCATTTAATAGGATATACACTTGTGCACAAACTCAACAACATTGTTAGTATTCCCGAACTAGATCATTTTAAGGAATACGTTGTTTGAGTCTTTCACACACCCACCTGAGTGAGACAAGTTCTTTTGAACTTGCTGCTCAAATACACTTGGTCAGATATTTGTTTTACGATTCATTAACTATCTCTAGAATTTAGTCTTTGTATCCGGCAAAGCCATGCTTGTAATAGACTAGGGATATTTAATAGTGCTCTTAACCCAAATCCAAGTTCTGACCAAACTTGGTAGAGGACGTAGCAGTATTTACACTGTCAACCTCTCCAAATACTTGTGTCCCTTGTTACTTACTGTCCTTGCCGGTTGGAACTCTATCACCGGCAAATCATTATTGTTCTTGCTGATTCATCATTATTTTCATTGACCAATCTCTTGAAACTGCATTGAAATTTTGTAAACAACTTTGTGTCTAAACTAAGCTCTGAAAATCTTTTATTCACTGATTTTGTGTGAGTTAAAACTAAGTCATATTTTACTCGCTGCGCTTACTGATAATAGTTTGCAAACTGATAAGTGACTTTGCATTTATAAGTGTTTCTTGTAAAAGTTTTAAAAAGGCTATTCACCCCCCCTCTAGCCTGTTTTCCTACCAATTGGGCCTAACAATATTTATGGTTTTATAGGAAAGACTTTGTTTCTTTGTTTTGCAACCAAAGTGGGAGATTGTTAGAACATGGCTTGCTTCACAAGTCATTTAGCTTTTCCATACATGAAATCATACCTATAATGTTCATATAAAGTGTAGTAAATAATAAAATGTGTAGAATTCCAGAAATGTAATTTATCTATTTATGATGGGCAAAATGGTAAATTAACATTGCTAAGGATTGAATATGTGTGGTTCCTAAATGAAGTGCCTCTTTGTCTTGTATATAAAGGGCTTACCATCAACCCTTAAAGACACTACATTCTTTACTTTCTCTCCTTAATCATCTTCATTATTATCTAAGAAGTACTTGAAAGATATAAAGGGCACTCATCATTTAGAAGAACACATCTCCCTACTTGTTCTTCATTTCTCCCTTCAACATTAACTATGGATTCAACAGGTAATTCTCACTTCCGCCTTCATCTCTTCCTCAATCTCATTCCAGAATAGAGTATGGCATTCAGGGATTAAAATTGTTCCAACATTCTACCTAGTCCCATTCTAATTCTTTTTATCATATCTGTTTTACTTCTACGAAAACATTAATTTTCCAAGTTAGGAATTGAGTAACAATGTAACATTGTGTATCCATTTTAGCCTTTGTTAATCACCTATGCAAGCTCATATGTCAAACATTTCTAAGTTAACTGTATACTCCCTCCGTCCCGGTTCATTTGAGACTTACTTCCATTTTGGTCCGTCTTAGCTCACTTGAGACCTCCCCAAAATAGCAAACTTTTTATAATTTTATATTGAATCTACCCCACCACTCATTCTCTCTCTTCATTTTACACCACTCAATTTATTCGACCAACACTACTATTCACCCCACTCATTCTCTCTCTTTATTTTCTACCACACATTTTCCTTTTATTTTATTCTTTTTCCTTAGTTATTGTGCCCACCTCTTAGGTCTCAAGTGAGGTGGGACGTAGGGAGTACACTCAACTATTTTTTTTTTTAAAGGATGAACCATAATAGATAGTTAGAGAAATAAATATAGCACAGAAAGAGAGTAATTGATGTTGTAAAATGAAAATGAGCTTACTCCATAGCTGAGGAAGGTTTGGCATTCTGTTTATATAGGGCCACCAGAACTAGAAAAGAAAATATATAAAAAGAAAGAGTTAAACACATTAATATAGCATAAAATGGGACGGTGGGAGTATATATATACTCCCTACGTCCCAGCATAAGTAGGACTAAAGGAGTTGGCACAATAATTAAGAGAAAAGTAGTGTGTGTGGTAGAATATGAAGAGAGAGAACGTGTGGGGTAAATAGTAGTGTTGGTTGAATAAATTGAGTGGTGGAAAATGAAGAGAGAGAATGAGTGGGGTTAAATGATGGGGTTGGTTGAATATAAATATATTAAAACATTTTCATTTTGAGCAGTCTCAATTGTTTTGGGACGGCCTAAAAGGGAAAGAAGTCTTACTTGTGCTGGGACGGAGAATATACTAGCTTTGTCAAATAGAAGAGGAAGATGTAAAGTTGAAATTCAAGATAAATCCACCATTGAGTCCCTCTCCAACAGTTTAAGGTTTTATTTGTGTTAGAACTTAAAAAACATTGAAATGATCAACCTTCTTTATCAAACTTTGTTCTGTCCCCATCGCGACAACTGTGAGCTCAATGTTATCGCCGGTTAAACAGCTACTCTCCTAGCAATGCGTCTGTGCTCATGTCACAGTCGTGAAAACTGTTCAGGTCAACTGTATCGCGTGATAAACCGGTAAGAACTCTATAATATTCCACTCTGATATATTCTGGCTTGTTTACTTTGTTATCAACGTACCCTTCTTTGTTTCATATGACTAATATTTACATGAATGGGAGCCACCACAAACACCTAATCTGTAAAACCTTCTCTAAACCAACAGTTCATTTTCTCTAACACAGAGAGAGAGAGAGAGAGAGAGAGAGAGAGAGAGAGAGAGAAAGATTCTCCTATAAGATGTCATCCAACGATCTACCAAGAGAAATCTTGAGATATATACTTGAAAGACTACCAACAAAAAGTTTAATAATTTGCAGTTCTGTCTCCAAGTCATGGTACTCTCTGATTACTGATCCCAGTTTCATTACCTCCCACCTCAATAAAGTCAAGTTACGCAGCGAGGGATACCTAATGCACATGTCATTTGACCAGAGTGGCCAACCGTTGTGCAGCGTTATATGTAACCGCACATTGGCTAAACATTTCAATGTGGCATTTCCCTTTGATTGTGATTCCTTCAATGCAACTGTAGCTGGATCATGTAATGGATTGCTTTGTGTTACAGATGGTGGCAGAGGCTACTTTGGTCGTCGTCTGTATCTATGGAATCCATCTATAAGAAAATTCAAGGCGCTTCCCAGATCTCCGATGGTCTTACTGCAGTTTTTTGACATGCGGACATGGGTTGTTCTTTGCCTAGGATTTGACCATGTAAATGGTGACCAGAATATTGTCCGACTTTCATACTTCTGGGACAATAATGATAAGTGTGTACCAGATGAGATTGAGGTCTACACACTCAAAACAAATTCATGGAGGAGGATTGGAGCAACTGTCTCGTGCAAACCTCATAACTCGTCCTAAGCATTTGTGAATGGAGCTATTCATTGGATTGCGAACCGGCCTAAGGGTCCGGGTTACAATTTGATCTTGTCATTTGAGTTTAGTAGTGAGGTGTTTGAAGAACTGATGCTGCCTACTAGTTGTTATGACGGGATTGGAATACACTCTGAGGATCTTGAAGAGTTCCATGGATCACTTTCTTTGCTTATTCACGGATTCCCTGCCGATCGTGGAATGGTTCACTGTTGTTATATGCGGGTGATGAAGGAATATGGTGATGCCGAGTCTTGGGTTAAGTAATTCAAATTTGTGGTTGACGAAGGGATTTACTGGTTGCCTGGTTTGACCACTGATGGCAAAATTATATATCAAAATTACAAAATGGAATACTTTTTGTGTGATCCTGTGGATGGAAGACACAAGAGCATTGGGGTTCACGGGATTAAAAGTCGTGTGGTTGCTTTCATGGAGAGCCTAGTTTTACTTGGGGAACACTGAGCCCGAGTATATGAATTCCAATCATTTGTTGTCTAGGACCTCGCCTGTATCTGATCATAGTTCGAACTCACTTTCAACTTTGCAGTTGTATGCCTGCTTTTTTGGAAATGATATAGAGTAGTTGTTAATGGACTATATTTATGTTGAAGATTACGATTTGAGATATTGGTAAGTAATCATTTGAGAGGACGAGAGAGCGATGCTAATATAGTGATATGATTGTTTTCTCCCTTGAGATGTCGGCCAAAGGCCTACGGTCTGAAATCTTGATAGACATTCATGAAATCAACCAGCAATAACTCGTGTAACTTTCAAGTCTTCTTGCAAAGCATAGCATGACTCTATGATCGATTAGTTTGGTTCATGTCATGAGACTGTGACAAAGTTTTAGCTTGTCTGACATGGCTACCACAACCCTCTCCTTTTTCCTGGTTTGACACAGGCAGGCGGCGTGGGATTTTATTTTCTCAAACTGTCACTAATGGACAAAGTATTTCCGCTGATTTTGCAGTTGATTGTCAAGAAAGATATGAGGTAGCGTAAAGCCATTTTCTTGCCTTGTCATAAATATTTCGTATTCAATTAATTTAAGTAGTGATTTGAATTGCTCACTTTATTGCCTGCAGAACAGGTAAGGAATCAACAACTTTCTTATAAAATGGTATACTCTACTAGCGATTTGAATTGCTCATTTTATTTCAAATGAACATCTTTTACATGATTCTGTTACAATCTATTTGGTTCTAACCTTACATTCTGCCGTCCGTCTACCAAAGAATATAAAATGGTACACTCTACTAGCGATGAGTGCCGCTTATGTAACTGTTAGGGTAACTGTATTGCCGGCCAAACAGGTAAAAAAAATCTCTTAACATTGTTATAAGTGTGAGAGAGACAGATGATGGGAATCGTTTTGTTTCATATGAAAAAAGTTTACATAACCTGATTCAATTTTTTGCTCTAAGCAGGGATTAAAGCTCAATATTTAAGTTAAGTCTTCACAAGCGAAAAGCCTCTTCTAAAGGCTAACAATCTATCCCAAGAGAGAGTGTCTTCCATAAGATGTCATCCAGAGCTCTACCTCAAGAAATATTAAGAGATATACTCGAACGACTACCAGTTAAAACGTTGATTAATTCAAGATCCGTCTGCAAATCATGGTACTCTCTCATTACTGATCGTGGTTTCATCGCCTCCCACCTTAATCGAATCAAGATGCAGAACAAGGGATGTCTCTTGTACATACCATTGAGCCGGTGTGACCCACAGATGTGCACTGTTATGTGTTGTACCCGCACATTGGCTGAAAATTTCAGCTTACCATTTCCTTTTGATTATGAGTCCTTACATATGACTGTAGCTGGATCTTGTAGTGGAATGCTTTGCTTGACAGATGATGATAGTAACCACTTTGGACGGATTTTGTATTTATGGAATCCATCCGTCAGAAAATTCAAGACCCTTCCCAGGTCTCCACATGTCAGACCGGAATTTTTTGAGATGCGGACATGGGTTGTTCTCGGTTTAGGATTTGACCATGTGAGTGGTGATCATAAGATTGTCCGGTTTTCATACTTCTGGGACATTAAGGAAAAGCGTTTTGGTCAAAGGCAATCCGAGATTGAGGTCTATACTTTGCGCACAAACTCATGGAGGAGGGTTGAAGCTACTGTCTCGTGCAGAGCTCATAGATCATCCACGGCGTTTGTGAATGGAGCTATTCATTGGATTGCGAACCGTCCTAAGGGTCCTGATCACCATTTGATCTTGTCTTTTGATTTCAGTAACGAGGTTTTTCAAGAACTGATGTTGCCTGCTAGTTGTTACAATGGAATTGGAATACACTCTGAAGCTCTTGCAGGGTTCCATGGATCACTTTGTATGGTTATTAATGGCAGCCCTGATGATGATGGAATGATTAATTGTTGTTACATGTGGGTGATGATGGAGTATGGTGTTGCTGAGTCTTGGGTTAAGCAGTTCAAGTTTGTGGCAAGGGAAGGGATTTACAGGGTGACTGGTTTGACCACTGATGGGGATATTATTTATCAGAATCACAAAATGGAATATTTCTTGTGCGATCCTGGGGACGGACGACACAAGAACACTGGGCTTCGTGGGTTTAGATTTCATATGGTGGCTTTCACGGAGAGCCTAGTTTTACTCGAGGAACAGTAAGCTTTTCGTATGAAAGGTTTGAGGTTCAATCACATCCAATGAGAATTCCGATGTCTAATTTTCATTACTATAATATAATAAGTATTGAAGAAAATGTTTTATTGTTGAGTTCTCCTTTTTCTGAAAAAGATAGCAAGTCTCTTTAGAGTATGCAGGAGAGCAGGGAGGAATGGAGAACTGCAACAAATTCCAGTATATACAAGCATCACTTTGTTTTCTGATCATGTTTACCCTCTTAATAGAGTAGAATGTGTAATTTTTCTACATGTTGGTGATGAGAAATTAAAATTGGGGCCGGTGCAGTTGAAAATCATGTCACTCCAGTTGCATCAAACACGCAGACTAAGCCAAGTAAATTGGAAGGCCTCTTGTTAGTGGGAGCGGAGAGGTCAAAACACCATCATACCCTTAAAGTTAGATCCAACGGCTGACATTTCAATTGCTATGCAGTCAGATGTCACATGCCAGATATTCATACCAATCTGGTTACTTAGTTTGTATATAGTCTTCCCTTTGACCAAAGAGCCATTAAAATGGAATCATTTCAGGTGATGCTTAACCAATAAACCAACAATTGTAACGAGTAGAAACATCTGGTGATTTAAGCTTTGATTCGGTACGTTTCGTAGAGAGCCTAGTTCCTTTGAGGCGAATGCTTACAAGGGTAGGGCGCAACTCTGTTTCTTGGACAATATTCGAGATGGACCATGGCTTACTAACAAGGGTGGATCCACATTTATGGTATCGGGTGCACGTGCACCCAGTCATATAAGAGTCGTTACAAGTTTTGATATTACATAGATGAGATTCACCTTTTACGTTTTAACTAGATAAAAGTCCAAATATGGAGTCTAGACAAGCTTAGCCTTGCCAATTCCAAGTTAGTTTCTCTCCCTCTGTACCCTAATAAGTGACAGTTGACTTGACAATTTGCTTGTGCTTTAGAAATGTGCATTACAAGTATTGATATTACATCAGTAGGTCATCACATTCACACAATAGCAACGTATAATCAGATACTATACAGTAAATATATAAAAAAAAAAAAAAAAAACTCGAAACTTCATGTATATAAATCCGCATAAAGTCAAGAAACTCTCAGGCAGTTTCTATGATAAAAGAAACGAAAAAACCTCGAAACTTCAGAGAAACAGACTAATATTGACATTGTTCAAGTACTTGTAGTTTGTAAACTCATTCGGACACATCTCTTCGGGCTTCCACACCAAGCGTCTCCTTTGAAGATTCCACGACATGGGAAGTTTTCAATTCTTCAAACTGTCAAAAGGAGAATATCACAGCATATTAAAAAAAAAAAAAAAAAAAAACTCGGAAGCAGTTCTTTTTCAGAGCGGAGGAAACAACTTGATGCAAAGGTAAGACCAGATAAAAGAGGTGAAATTGATCATATGAAAAGGAAGCAGTCCACCATAAAGATGAAAGATCAGAGTTTGACAGTATCATAAAGATGTATCCAACTATGTTCTCCGATCAGAGTTATAGACATCGACTTCAGAACAAAAGACGAGCACACAACTAGAATGTCTTCTATCATGAATTTGATACTAAAATAACAATAATCTTTAAAATGGAACATCAGTGTTAGAGTGCATCACAAAATTGGAAAGTTAGACCGCATCAGAAAAATAGTTTGATTTGATTTTTCAATCAAATTATTTTCCCTCTTTACATATAATACGAGAAGTGCAAAGGTTTTACTAAGTCTCAGGCAACTACTGATAATGCAAACTATTAGCAATCATCTTCCCCTCAGATTATCAAAAGTTCAACTTGACACTACAAGAGCTCTCACTATGCATGGGGTTAATGTCGACAGCCTTCCCTTGCATTTAAATGCAAGAGGTTTCCCCCCATTATGTTATCAAACGTCAGAAAACCAATTATAGAAAAAATCCTTCAGTGCTGACAAAAAATAACGTCTGTGTTCCTGTAACGTAATTAAACAAGCACATTTTCTCTGTCATCTAGGAAATCATATTGTGCTTGCTAAATACCTCAAATATCATGTCCAAAAGACATCTCTTTCAGAAGCCACCACAAACTCCCTTGTCCCGTAAAGATAGTCTTTTTTCATTGTTAGTTTAAAAAAACCTTGAGCAAGCAATGATTGAAGTTATGTTGAGAAATATATCGGTGGAGAGGAGTATGATAATATATGTTTATTCACTCTCAAGAATTTACAATTGCCTAAGCCTCTATTTATACACAAACCTAAACCCTTAATACTTGGTCAATACTCTTCTTCATAATTTACATCCACTAAATAAGGTAAGATATATTCTATTCGTAAACTATATCTAATAAATAAGGTAAAATATAATCTCTTGATTCTATCTTTATTTGGCTTGATCTTGATCTCATTCAGTTGACTTGGTCAAGCTCGTCGATTCCATTCGGTCTCGGTCCGCTCCACGCGGTCCGCTCCATCGTAAGCTCCAACTCCCCCCTCAAGTTGGAGGATCTACAACGTAGATACCCAACTTGCCAATATGACAATCAAAACGGGGAAAATTCAGTTTTTTTTTTTTTTTCAATCTACAGTCCACTTGTGTGCAACGTTGATCACACAAGTGTCCGAACAACTTAACTCACAATCTGCAACTCACGCAGCCCAGTTTTTTTTTTTTTTTAAATCTTCGTCGCCGTTAGGGTTTTCACCCTATCCCGCAGCTTGCCAAATCTCCGATCTGTCCTTTTGCCAATCTTTCACCGCCAGCCACGACTCCACCGCTACCACAACGGTCATCGAGGTCTTCATTCTTCGACAAATTCCAACCATGAATTTGCTGCAAATTCCCAGGAGTTAGGCACCAATTAAATTCGCGCACCAACACCGGTCGATTTCATTCCGTTGTTCTCCCCCTTTATTAGGGTTTTCTTCGCGGGAAAAACTGCCGCCGCCAGCTTCAGCACCACCACCGTCGCTGCCGGTTTCTGTTCCTCAGGTCGTCATGAACGGGTCCCTCCTCAACGCATCGTTCATTCCGTGCCGCGAAGAGGCTTTCATGGGCTCCTCCCGTCATCTCTTCATCTCCGCCATGTTGCCGATTCATGGCAACGGCGGGTATTCGTCGTGGAAGCATATTGATAGTCAGGCCCTCCATATCAGAGGCTCTGATACCATGTTGAGAAATATATCGGTGGAGAGGAGTATGATAATATACATTTATTCGCTCTCAAGAATTTACAATTGCCTAAGCATCTATTTATACACAAACCTAAACCCTTAATACTTGGTCAATACTCTTCTTCCTAATTTACATCCACTAAATAAGGTAAGATATATTCTATTCCTAAACTACATCTAATAAATAAGGTAAAATATAATCTCTTGATTCTATCTTTATTTGGCTTGATCTTGATCTCATTCAGTTGACTTGGTCAAGCTCGTCGATTCCAATCGGTCTCGGTCCGCTCCATGCGGTCCGCTCCAACGTAAGCTCCAACTAGTTACTCTTAATTAACTTAATAAAATCTAAAAATTGGTATTAATAATATCAATAATGGTTTATCAATAACAAGCTGTAAATTTCCATTAGCATAATTAAAAGTAGTCTAAATTATTGCCCAGTATTCATTCGTATAGTAACAAGGAAAAAAAAGTGACTAACTTTCTGGGGACGGAGTGTTCCTTAAAAGTTCCATGCATCCAACACTAGTACTTCTCCACAACCATCATTGGGGTCATCCTAACCTCTGAAAGAGCTTTACAACCTCAAGAATGCCCATATTAGCCTCTAAGTAAGATGTATACCAGCAGCTCCACAAATATTATAAGTCTTGTACAGTATCTCTTATGGTTTTATGCAGTAGTTTTCTCTAAATACTGTTCACAAACTCCCTCGTTTATGAATGCCAACAACTTCTCAACCTAGTCCCATTCTAATTCTGTTTATCATATCTGTTTTACTTCTACGAAAACATTAATTTTCCAGGTTAGGAATTGAGTAACAATGTAACATCGTGTATCCATTTTAGCCTTTGTTAATCACCTATGCAAGCTCATATGTCAAACATTTCTAAGTTAATTGTATACTCCCTCCGTCTCGGTTCATTTGAGACTTTTTTCCATTTTGGTCTGTCCTAGTTCACTTGAGACCTCCCCAAAATAGCAAACTTTTTATAATTTTATATTGAATCTACCCCACCACTCATTCTCTCTCTTCATTTTACACCACTCAATTTATTCAACCAACACTACCATTCACGCCACTCATTCTCTCTCTTCATTTTCTACCACACATTTTTCTTATTTTATTCTTTTTCCTTAGTTATTGTGTAACACCCCGAATTTCGGAGTAATATAATATCCTTTAATTAATAAAATCCGTCCCCAAACGCGGGAAAACAACGGTCTTAAACCATAATTCAAACATCAACGGCTAGTATCTCTAACCACTATTCAAAATAAATAACGGAAGCGAATTTAACTGTCTTTTAAAACTCCAACGGCTAGACATAACCAACATTCAAAATAAACATTCATAACAATCCATTCTGACTACTACTAAAACTTCTTAAACTTCGTCATCAATGGTCTTCATTATCACCTCAACAACTCCTCTTTTGTCCTTCGAGACCTTCTCCTATTTATATCCTGGAGAACAAATATTATGGAAGGGGTGAGCGAACAATGCTCAGTAAGTTCATACGGGATCTCTCCGGGTTCTAAGGAGAGATGACCGGAAGAACGAACAACAATAATATTTTCAAAGATACGCTTTCATTAAACAACAAGTTAACTGCTAAGGTTCAAACAGTTAACAATAACTTTTTTTCAAAAGAAGTGTGGCATTTACTTTCAAGTCCGTCAATCCCAAGATAACGTCACCATTTCAGGTACAATGCCTGAGCAGGGCATTTAGGTAAGATTTATCATGATAATCACTATTTCAATAAGCAGTATAAAAGTCTAGTCCTTTTCATTTCAGACCAGACTACCCTACTTAGTCCTTTTTCAATTCAGACCAAGCGAACGCCTATACCAAATTAAGATATGGCAAATCTATACCAAATTCAGATATAGTAAGGTTTCAACTTAGTGTTCAAGGTACGAGAACACCATACAATTTCAAAGATATTTTGGTACCCATTGCTTTAAAACATATCAAAGGGTAAGAGTCATTCAAAGACGTTCACAACTTTTAAGAATACTAATGTTACCGCCACTAGGTAACTACTCATGAAAGAATATAAAGGAATCCTACATTAAAGGATTGAGACATTCAAGAACTAAGGAACGTAATCCCTTACCTTGGCTTGCTTAATCCTCTTTTCAATGCCACGCGCACGAATCTACAATCATGCGAAAATAACTTTCTTAGACAAAAGTAACACTATTTACTTCCGTCCCCAAAATACTTTACTTTCTCTTATTATTAACCTACGAGTTATTCTCTTTAACTCATTTCTAAGGTTAATACATATTCTAGTGTTTCGTATATTACCCATTTATATTATACCCAAAATACCCTTTTAGGTTACCAAAATACCCTTAAGATTTTACCCAAAATATCCCTAGGGTTTCATCAAATCACATCTAGGGTTTTGCTATTTTCAATTCCCAATTCCAAATTCAAGCTATGCAATTTTACCCACAGAACACTTATTCACAGCCCTCTATGTTATTGATCACAACACACACAAATTTCACTATCACAATACACACACACAAATACACGCATACACACAACACACACTAAAACAGTTTCTCAAACACACACTAACACACACAACCACACTACACACACTGTCCACACACTCACAAGCGGCACATACTGCCCACAACACACACACGCACACACACACACACACACACACACAGCACACAGACGCACACACACTTCCTGTACATCATCATCATTCTTAAACCCAACATAATCAAAACCTAGTTTGATCAATTCTTTTACTATTAGGGTTCTTACGCAAGAATTCTAGATGATTAAGCTTAGAGAGAAGAGATTAAGCGATTGGGAGTACCTTATTGAACGATCGGGACCGCCTCTCTTCTCCTCCGCCTTCTCTTTCTCTCTCGGCCTCTGCTCTCTCGCCGCCGCCCTCACTGTCCGTTCTCTTAATTTTTATTTTCTTTTGTGATTAGTAAAGAAGAGAGGGTTTTAAATTAATATATAGTAATAGGGTTTCCCATTCCTATTATAAAAAGGTTAACTAACCTTATTGGGTTTTAATTAGTTTGGGCCAACTTTAAACCCAATCCATAATTTAATTAATAACAGCCCAATACCTTAATAAATAATTAAAAGAGGCCGGTTGTTACATTCTTACCTCCTTAAAAGGGTTTGGTCCTCCAAACCGAACTCGTCATTCTGAAAATAGGTCGGGATATGTTTCTCGCATCTCGCTCTCGAGCTCCCATGTAGCTTCTCTTTCTGTATGGTTGCTCCATTGCACTTTTACATAAGGAATCACTCTTTTCCTTAAAATCTGATCCTTGCGGTCGACAATCTTTACAGGCCTTTCATCATAGCTTAAATCAGCTCGAACTCTAGCTGCTTATACTCGATCACATGGCTTGGGTCGGGAATGTACTTCCTTAACATCGACACATGGAACACATTATGTACTCCCGCTAGTACAGGCGGTAGGGCTAACTTATAAGCCACTGCCCCAACTCTTTCCAAAATTTCGAACGGTCCCACGTACCTCGGGCTTAACTTCCCGCGAATACCAAATCTCATAATTCCTTTTGTTGGCGAGATCTTCAAAAATACTCGATCCCCGATTTGAAATTCTAAATCACGTCTTCTACGATCAGCATAGGATTTCTGTCTGCTCTGCGCAGTCAAAAGCCAATTTCTTATCTGTTGTACCTTGTCCGCCGTCACTTGGACAATTTGGTCCAGTCAACTTCCTTTCACCCACTTCGTCCCAACAAGTCGGTGATCTTCACTTTCGCCCATACAGTGCCTCGTACGGTGCCATTCCAATACTAGCATGGAAACTGTTATTATATGCGAACTCTACCAATGGCAAATGTTCATCCCAAGTCCCTTGCCAATCTAAAGATGTAGCTCGTAGCATATCCTCCAACGTTTGGATAGTTCTTTCTGACTGTTCATCGGTCTGCGGGTGAAAAGCTGTACTCATTGTCAACTCTGTCCCCAAAGCTTGTTGCAAACTTTTCCAAAATTTTGACGTGAATCGCGCATCTCTATCGGACACTATTGACACCGGTATTCCATGAAACCTTACAATCTCATCAATATACAACTTAGCCATCTTTTCTAGCGAATTTGTCACCTTGATTTCCAGAAAATGGGCCGATTTAGTGAGCCTATCTACTATCACCCAAATTGCGTTATACCCTTTCAACGTCTTCGGTAATCCAATCACTAGATCCATAGCTATGTGTTCCCACTTCCATTCAGGGATAGGTAATGACTGTAATAGTCCTGTAGGCCTTTGATGCTCACTTTTTACTTGTTGACACACTAAACATCTTGACACAAATTCTGCCACATCTCCCTTCATATGATTCCACCAATAAGATTCCCTCAGATCTCTATACATTTTTGTGCTTCCCGGATGCACAGAAAACCTCGAACAATGGGCTTCATTTAAAATCTCTCTTTTGATGTCTTCGTTGCTTGGCACCCAAATCCTTGATTGGTACCTCACAATCCCGTCCTCTCCCATACGAAAGTCCTTCCATTTTCCTTCCACTAAGTTTGCACGTACTTTGCTCACTTCTTCATCAGTTACTTGCGCCATTTTGATTCTATCCAACAGTGTAGGCTGTACACTCAAATGTGCCATATAGCCTTGTACTCGTACATTCACACCTAACACCTCAACGCGACTCCATGCATTTACCTCCTTAGGCTTTAATGTCGCTAGGGTTCCATGATTCTTCCTACTTAACGCATTCGCCACCTTATTGGCTTTCCCAGGATGATATAAGATTTCACAATCATAATCTTTTAATAATTCCAGCCATCGCCTTTGCCTCATGTTAAGCTCTTTCTGAGTGAAGATGTACTTAAGGCTTTTATGGTCCGTATAAATCTGTCCCATATAAGTAGTGTCTCCAAATCTTCAATGCAAAGACCACCGCGGCTAACTCCAAATCATGAGTCGGATAGTTCTTTTCATGGACCTTCAATTGTCTCGACGCATAGGCTATAACCTTGTCATTCTGCATTAGCACGCATCCTAACCCTTTAATCGACGCATCGCTATATATCACAAACCCGTCTGATCCAGAAGGTAACGTGAGAACTGGTGCAGACACCAAACGTTGCTTCAATTCTAGGAAACTCTTCTCGCACTCTTCTGTCCAAACAAATTTTACTCCCTTTTGGGTCAGTCTTGTCAATGGCACACATAATTTAGAGAAACCTTCAACGAATCTCCTATAGTAACCAGCCAATCCCAAAAAGCTCCTTGTTTCACTAACAGTAGTAGGCCTCTCCCAGTTCACGATAGCCTCTATCTGTTGGTGTTGTATGCTCTAGGCACGTTTTGTAAAACGATTAATGTTATTTATATTAAAGATATTGAATGTTTGATTATTATATCCTTTGCATGTTTATTATAATAATCCCCGTCCCTGATAATTATGATTAATTGTTAGTATAAGTTTAATAGATAATCATATGATGATTATGGTGTATGGGATACAATTAAACTTATGGGTATTTGTTGGAGACCAAATACTGGACTGACCCATATGAGATTTATGTCATGGTCACAATGTCATAATTAAGTCTCATATAGTTATATTACTGGAATCTTTAGACCTGAGATTATTACAGTCTTCCACTTGATGAACATTACGTTTGACATATTCAAACGTTACCCCTAATCGGGTAGCTATAAAGAATGTGATTGGCGTAATCGGATTCATGTAGGGAAAGGTAATAAATCAAGAAGGGATTTGTTCCTCGTAAGAGAGAGATGTCAAGCTTTGGCCACTCGAAGAATGGTGTTGATGAAATGCATGGCCGTGCTCAAATAAGATTTGTACTATCAATACATTCTGGATCGAGAAAGCATTGAACATTGTAAGTTGACCATTGACCATGGCTTACGTTCAATAGACATCGTGAAACAAAGAGATTGTAATATGTTCTATAAAGGATTCACGAACTTATACAAGTTATATTAATTGGGTAGTCATGATGGCTTGCTAGAGTTCGCTCATGATTTATGAGCACAAATGTGTTTGGGCTCATTGCCAACTTAATATAATCCTATGGGGTCACACACAAAAGAACGAATTATTTAAAAGGCTAAAATCAGGATTCTGATGGTGCTCGGCCGAGCACTTCATAAGACTCGGCCGAGCGTGTCCATCAGAAGGTCAGATTGTTTTGGAGCAAGGTGCTCGGCCGAGCACCTCAAAGGACTCGGCCGAGCAGGCCCTGTTCGGGCCCAATAACTGATTTCGTGTTGTGACGGGTTTCAACCTATTTCTCCTAAAAGGTTTAGGACTAATAAGTATATAAACTCCTAACAACGACCTAATCAATAGAGATTGATTCCATATCAATTAGAGAGCCTCCAAGAGAGAAAAGAAATAAGTTCTTCTTCTTCCTCAAGAACAAGAACATTGATTTTTGATATAGCCTTCATAATAGAAATAGTTTCTATTGGGTCTAGCAATCCGGTTCAAGAATCGTTCTTGAAATTCCTTCGCGTGTGGATAAACATAGAGGGCGTTGGCATCAACTCCTTCAAAGTTCGTGATCCAAGTTTTTCGGTCGTTCCTACGTTCGTGATTCGAAGAAGCGCGAAGAACAAAGATTGAAGATCTCAGAATTTTAAAGCTCCGTCACGGTTAGTGTTCTAAATTCATCTCCATATTAATTTAATCATCGTGATCGGATCTAGGCTTTTGGGTTTATTCCGCTGCGCATGTTTGCTCAAAACCCAACAGTGGTATCAGAGCACCGTTCATCATGATTATTTTAATATTATCATGTTAATTATATAATTGGATTATATGTGTTAGCATGCTATGTGAATTTAGATTCAAGATGTTTATGTGATCTGAGTTTTATGTTTGTATATGAGATATATTGAAATCATAAAATCGCACCGTTTAAATACGTTATGAGGGATCTAAGATTGCAATAATAATTTGATTATTATGTTCCTATAGATTATCAAAAATTAATTTGATTGATTTGTTGATAATCTTTGATTCATGAATAAATCGTTTATTCAAGGCTTCGATGAACATGATGATTTGATCATCATGAACACCAAATCCTAGATGAATTGGGAAAGCAATTTAAGAATTAAAATTCGAAAATCTTGATCTGATGCTGGTGCTCGGCGAGCAGTCTATAAGACTCGGCCGAGCAGAGTCGTCAGAAGGGAGGGTTTTCTGGAACACAAAGGCGCTCGGCCGAGTACCTTAAAGGACTCGGCCGAGCAGAATGATTTTGGACAGAATTTGTTTTTCAGATGGCTGGTTTTAGAAACTGTGTTTCCTGAAATTAAATGTCTTGTTTGAAATCGCTTTGGATTGAATTTGTTTGTCAGATGGCTGGTTTGAGAAACCGTGTTTCCTGAAAACAAATTTCAAGGTCAAAGTAACAAATTGAAGGGACAAAAGAATTTAGAATCAAGTTACTTTATGTAAGGGAATGTGGATGCCTATTGGCTTAGTTTCGACCTTACATAATTGTTTCTTCTAGTTTCTAAATTTGGTACGGGATTGTGGATGCCTTCTGGCTTAGTTTCGACCGTACAATCGTGCTCTCAATAATGCGTTAGAGAATTATCCTCATAAATCAATCACATGAAATCATAATTTAATTAATTGGATTGATTAAATTATTAACCGATGCTTTATGTGTTTATATTATGTGACTATAAACATTTACCATGCTATATGTTGTGAACCTTCTTTAAAAATTTAAGTTCCGTGCCAATCCATGATTAAAACACTTGTGAGTACGTGGGTAGTTTTATGTGGGTTACGCCCTAGCGTAGGTGCATTGATTCTATCCATTATGAGCAAGATGAGGAAACAGTGATTCCTATACGTTTAAAATGGTTTAACTTAATTAGGCTATCAAAACAGTTTTGGGCCTAAGGCACAGATGAGATTAAAACATGTTAGATATATGATATCTAAAATCTCATAAAATATCTAAGAGTCATATATGATATGATTGACAAGGAGTTGTCTACCTAAATAACTTGTTTTGAGCAGTCGTGCCCTAGCCGACTCAAAGTTAAGTGAAATATGGATCTTAGCCCATTTAAATTATATGATGCATTGGATGCATTTGAAGGTTGTATAATTTAGTGAGAGTATTTATGAAATACTATTAATTTAATATCTTTAATTAAAATCGGTGCTTATATTTAATTATATGTTTGCATAATTGTAGATAATGGCTCAAAGTACAAATTTATCACTGCGATCTATCCTTAAGAAGGAGAAACTTCAAGAAAATGGAGCTAACTACACGGATTGGATCCGTAGCCTTAGAATTGTTCTAAAGCATAAGGACAAGCTCTATATTCTTGATGAGCTCGTTCCTGAAGAAGAACCTGCTTCTAATGCACCCAAGGATGAGAGAAACGCCTACAAGAAACATGTGAATGATTCTCGTGAGGTGGGTTGTCTTATGCTTGCGGCCATGTGTTCGGAGCTTCAGAAGATTCTTTAACACTTGGAAGCATTTGACCTTGCTGCTACATTGAAAGATATGTTTCAAGAACAAGCAAGGCAAGAGAGGTTCGACACCATAGCTGCCCTAGTCTCATGCAAGATGAGCGATAGACAGTCTGTGAGCCCTCATGTTTTGAAGATGAAGGCTTACTTTGATAAACTAGAGAGGCTAGGCCATCCAATTGATATTGAGTTGGCTACCGATTTTATTCTTAATTCATTGCCCAAAAGCTACAACCAGTTCGTCATAAACTTTAATATGCATGGGATGGATAAGACTATTTATGAATTGCATGGGATGCTTAAGCAGGCAGAAAAGAAAATCGGTAAAGAGACCGCTCCTGTGCTCATGGTGTCAAAGGAAGGAAAGGGCCAAAAAGGCAAAGGAACGGGTAAGGCAAAAGTTGTCAAACCTAAGATTGGCAAGGCAAATGTTGCCAATGCTATTGTGGCTAAACCTGCTTCCCAAAGGATGCAATCTGTTTCCATTGCAATGAGATTGGACACTGGAAACGCAATTGCAAGGTTAACAAGGAAGAGTTAAAGAAGAAGAAGAGCAGTGGGACTGCATCTACTTCAGGTATCTATGTTATAGATATTCTACTTTCTACTTCTAGCTCCTGGGTATTAGATACTGGATGTGGATCTCACATTTGTTTAAATGTGCAGGGACTAAGGAATAGAAGGCTACTTAAAGATGGCGAAGTGGACCTACGCGTGGGGAATAGAGCAAGAGTTGCTGCATTAGCCGTAGGAACATATGATGTCATTTTACCTAGCGGATTAATTCTTGTTTTGAAAAATTGTTATTACGTTCCGGATTTAAGTAGAAATATTATTTCAATTTCTTGTTTGGATAATGAAGGTTTTAAGTTTCTTATCGAAAAAAAAGAAGTTTTCTATTTATTTAAGTGATATGATTTATTGTACTGCATGTTCATTTAATGGCCTTTATATTCTTGATGTTGAAAGTGGGAATAATGAGAATGTTTATAATGTAAATAAGAAATCCAAACCTAATGATGTAAATCATACTTATTTGTGGCATTGCCGTCTCGGTCATATTAATGAGAAGCGTATCTCAAAACTCCATGGGGACGGACTTCTAGATTCACATGATTTTGAATCATATGAAACTTATGAGTCTTGTTTACTTGGAAAGATGACTAAGGCACCTTTTACTAAGAGTAGTGAAAGGGCTAATGACTTATTGGCCCTCATACATACTGATGTGTGTGGACCAATAAGTTGCAATGCTAGGGGAGGATATCAATACTTCATGATTTTAGTAGATATGGCTATGTCTACTTAATGAAACATAAAAGTGAATCATTTGAGATATTTAGAATATTTCAAAATGAAGTACAAAATCAACTTGGCAAAACTATTAAAGCACTTCGATCAGATCGTGGTGGAGAATATTTAAGCCAAGAATTTGACAATCATCTTAAAGATTGTGGAATTGTTTCACAATTAACTCCACCTGAGACACCACAATGGAATGGTGTGTCTGAACGGAGAAATAGGACTTTATTGGATATGGTCCGCTCCATGATGAGTCAAGTTGATCTTCCTTTATCCTTTTGGGGACATGCACTAGAAACTGCTGCTCTAACACTAAATAATGTTCCAACAAAATCTGTTCCAAAGACTCCACATGAGATGTGGACTGGAAGAAAACCTAGTTTGTCTTTCATGAAGATTTGGGGTTGTGAAGCTTTTGTTAAGAAACTCATATCTGACAAACTCACACCTAAATCTGATAAATGTATTTTCGTTGGTTACCCTAAGGAAACTAAGGGTTATTACTTTTACAACCGCGCGGAAAACAAAGTGTTTGTTGCCCGTCATGGTACCTTTTTAGAGAAAGAGTTTATCTCCAAAGAAATTAGTGGGAGTAAAATTAATCTCGAAGAGGTTCGAGAACCCGAAAATAATATGGAACTGGTTGTTGGATCTGAACAAGCCTCACAAGGAGTTGTGGAACCTGTTCAGAATACTCAAGTTCCTCGCAGAACTGGTAGAGTACGATCCGAACCTGAGAGATATGGATTTCTCATGACGGATAGCAATGAAGTAGAAGTCATAGTTGATGACGAACCTACTTCCTACCAAGAAGCGATGACCGCTCCTGATTCAGAAAAATGGCTTGGAGCCATGGAATCTGAAATTAAATCCATGTATGATAATCAAGTTTGGAACTTGATTGATGCGCCCGAAGGTGTAAAAACCATAGGATGCAAGTGGGTTTTCAAAAAGAAAACTGACATGGATGGAAAGGTGCATACTTATAAAGCTAGACTTGTAGCGAAAGGATATAGGCAGATTCATGGAATCGACTATGATGAAACCTTTTCGCCCGTAGCAATGATCAAGTCTATAAGAATTTTACTTGCCATAGCCGCATATTTTGACTATGAGATATGGCAAATGGATGTCAAAACAGCGTTCCTTAACGGGAACTTAATTGAGGATGTTTATATGACACAACCTGAAGGTTTTGTAATTCCAGAAAATTCTAACAAAGTATGCAAATTACAGCGATCCATTTATGGATTGAAGCAAGCCTCTAGGAGTTGGAATCTTCGATTTGATGAATCGGTCAAAGAGTTTGGCTTCATCAAGAACGAAGATGAACCTTGTGTTTACAAGAAGATTAGTGGGAGCGTAGTATTATTTCTAGTACTATATGTTGATCACATATTAATCATGGGAAACGACATTCCTGCACTACAGTCTGTAAAGACTTGGTTAGGAAAGTGTTTTTCTATGAAAGATATGGGAGAAGCCACTTATATCCTTGGCATTAGGATCTATCGTGATAGATCCAAGAAATTGATTTGTTTAAGTCAAGATACATATATTGACAAAGTTCTTAAGAGATTCCGCATGAAAAACTCTAAGAGAGGAAATTTGCCAGTAGGTCATGGCATATCTCTAAGCAAGAATCAGTGTCCTAAGACAACTGATGAGCGTGAGAGAATGATTGGGATTCCATATGCTTCTGCAATTGGATCAATCATGTATGCCATGATATGTACTAGACCTGATGTCTCGTATGCTTTGAGCATGACGAGTAGATACCAATCAAATCCTGGTGAAAATCATTGGATTGCAGTCAAGACGATTCTTAAGTACTTACGAAGGACTAAAGATTCGTTCTTGGTGTATGGAGGTGTGGAAGGTGATCTTGTAGTAAGTGGTTACACAGATGCAAGCTTCCAAACCGACAAGGATGATTTTAGATCGCAATCTGGATTTGTATTTATGCTTAATGGAGGTGCTGTTAGCTGGAAGAGTTCTAAGCAAAGTACTGTCGCAGACTCTACAACTGAAGCTGAGTATATTGCTGCATCAGATGCTGCTAAAGAGGCTGTTTGGATCAAGAAGTTCATTACTGAACTAGAGGTGGTTCCTAGCATTGCTAATCCAATAGACCTTTATTGTGATAATAATGGTGCTATTGCCCAAGCAAGGGAACCGAGAAACCATCAGAAGTCCAAACACATACTTAGGCGTTACCATGTCATTCGAGAAATCATTAACAGAGGTGACGTGAATATATGAAGAGTACCGACTGATGATAACATTGCTGACCCATTGACAAAGGGTCTTCCACAAGCAAAGCATGATGGTCATGTTAGGTCTATGGGTATTCGATACATTAATTAGGCCTAGTGCAAGTGGGAGATTGTTGGTGTTGTATGCTCTAGGCACGTTTTGTAAAACGATTAATGTTATTTATATTAAAGATATTGAATGTTTGATTATTATATCCTTTGCATGTTTATTATAATAATCCCCGTCCCTGATAATTATGATTAATTGTTAGTATAAGTTTAATAGATAATCATATGATGATTATGGTGTATGGGATACAATTAAACTTATGGGTATTTGTTGGAGACCAAATACTGGACTGACCCATATGAGATTTATGTCATGGTCACAATGTCATAATTAAGTCTCATATAGTTATATTACTGGAATCTTTAGACCTGAGATTATTACAATCTTCCACTTGATGAACATTACGTTTGACATATTCAAACGTTACCCCTAATCGGGTAGCTATAAAGAATGTGATTGGCGTAATCGGATTCATGTAGGGAAAGGTAATAAATCAAGAAGGGATTTGTTCCTCGTAAGAGAGAGATGTCAAGCTTTGGCCACTCGAAGAATGGTGTTGATGAAATGCATGGCCGTGCTCAAATAAGATTTGTACTATCAATACATTCTGGATCGAGAAAGCATTGAACATTGTAAGTTGACCATTGACCATGGCTTACGTTCAATAGACATCGTGAAACAAAGAGATTGTAATATGTTCTATAAAGGATTCACGAACTTATACAAGTTATATTAATTGGGTAGTCATGATGGCTTGCTAGAGTCCGCTCATGATTTATGAGCACAAATGTGTTTGGGCTCATTGCCAACTTAATATAATCCTATGGGGTCACACACAAAAGAACGAATTATTTAAAAGGCTAAAATCAGGATTCTGATGGTGCTCGGCCGAGCACTTCATAAGACTCGGCCGAGCGTGTCCATCAGAAGGTCAGATTGTTTTGGAGCAAGGTGCTCGGCCGAGCACCTCACAGGACTCGGCCGAGCAGGCCCTGTTCGGGCCCAATAACTGATTTCGTGTTGTGACGGGTTTCAACCTATTTCTCCTAAAAGGTTTAGGACTAATAAGTATATAAACTCCTAACAACGACCTAATCAATAGAGATTGATTCCATATCAATTAGAGAGCCTCCAAGAGAGAAAAGAAATAAGTTCTTCTTCTTCCTCAAGAACAAGAACATTGATTTTTGATGTAGCCTTCATAATAGAAATAGTTTCTATTGGGTCTAGCAATCCGGTTCAAGAATCGTTCTTGAAATTCCTTCGCGTGTGGATAAACATAGAGGGCGTTGGCATCAACTCCTTCAAAGTTCGTGATCCAAGTTTTTCGGTCGTTCCTACGTTCGTGATTCGAAGAAGCGCGAAGAACAAAGATTGAAGATCTCAGAATTTTAAAGCTCCGTCACGGTTAGTGTTCTAAATTCATCTCCATATTAATTTAATCATCGTGATCGGATCTAGGCTTTTGGGTTTATTCCGCTGCGCATGTTTGCTCAAAACCCAACAGTGGTATCAGAGCACCGTTCATCATGATTATTTTAATATTATCATGTTAATTATATAATTGGATTATATGTGTTAGCATGCTATGTGAATTTAGATTCAAGATGTTTATGTGATCTGAGTTTTATGTTTGTATATGAGATATATTGAAATCATAAAATCGCACCGTTTAAATACGTTATGAGGGATCTAAGATTGCAATAATAATTTGATTATTATGTTCCTATAGATTATCAAAAATTAATTTGATTGATTTGTTGATAATCTTTGATTCATGAATAAATCGTTTATTCAAGGCTTCGATGAACATGATGATTTGATCATCATGAACACCAAATCCTAGATGAATTGGGAAAGCAATTTAAGAATTAAAATTCGAAAATCTTGATCTGATGCTGGTGCTCGGCCGAGCAGTCTATAAGACTCGGCCGAGCAGAGTCGTCAGAAGGAGGGTTTTCTGGAACACAAAGGCGCTCGGCCGAGTACCTTAAAGGACTCGGCCGAGCAGAATGATTTTGGACAGAATTTGTTTTTCAGATGGCTGGTTTTAGAAACTGTGTTTCCTGAAATTAAATGTCTTGTTTGAAATCGCTTTGGATTGAATTTGTTTGTCAGATGGCTGGTTTGAGAAACCGTGTTTCCTGAAAACAAATTTCAAGGTCAAAGTAACAAATTGAAGGGACAAAAGAATTTAGAATCAAGTTACTTTATGTAAGGGAATGTGGATGCCTATTGGCTTAGTTTCGACCTTACATAATTGTTTCTTCTAGTTTCTAAATTTGGTACGGGATTGTGGATGCCTTCTGGCTTAGTTTCGACCGTACAATCGTGCTCTCAATAATGCGTTAGAGAATTATCCTCATAAATCAATCACATGAAATCATAATTTAATTAATTGGATTGATTAAATTATTAACCGATGCTTTATGTGTTTATATTATGTGACTATAAACATTTACCATGCTATATGTTGTGAACCTTCTTTAAAAATTTAAGTTCCGTGCCAATCCATGATTAAAACACTTGTGAGTACGTGGGTAGTTTTATGTGGGTTACGCCCTAGCGTAGGTGCATTGATTCTATCCATTTATGAGCAAGATGAGGAAACAGTGATTCTTATACGTTTAAAATGGTTTAACTTAATTAGGCTTTCAAAACAGTTTTGGGCCTAAGGCACAGATGAGATTAAAACATGTTAGATATATGATATCTAAAATCTCATAAAATATCTAAGAGTCATATATGATATGATTGACAAGGAGTTGTCTACCTAAATAACTTGTTTTGAGCAGTCGTGCCCTAGCCGACTCAAAGTTAAGTGAAATATGGATCTTGACCCATTTAAATTATATGATGCATTGGATGCATTTGAAGGTTGTATAATTTAGTGGGAGTATTTATGAAATACTATTAATTTATTATCTTTAATTAAAATCGGTACTTATATTTAATTATATGTTTGCATAATTGTAGATAATGGCTCAAAGTACAAATTTATCACTGCGATCTATCCTTAAGAAGGAGAAACTTCAAGAAAATGGAGCTAACTACACGGATTGGATCCGTAGCCTTAGAATTGTTCTAAAGCATGAGGACAAGCTCTATATTCTTGATGAGCCCGTTCCTGAAGAAGAACCTGCTTCTAATGCACCCAAGGATGAGAGAAACGCCTACAAGAAACATGTGAATGATTCTCGTGAGGTGGGTTGTCTTATGCTTGCGGCCATGTGTTCGGAGCTTCAGAAGATTCTTGAATACTTGAAAGCATTTGACCTTGCTGCTACATTGAAAGATATGTTTCAAGAACAAGCAAGGCAAGAGAGGTTCGACACCATAGCTGCCCTAGTCTCATGCAAGATGAGCGATGGACAGTCTGTGAGCCCTCATGTTTTGAAGATGAAGGCTTACTTTGAGAAACTAGAGAGGCTAGGCCATCCAATTGATATTGAGTTGGCTACCGATTTTATTCTTAATTCATTGCCCAAAAGCTACAACCAGTTCGTCATAAACTTTAATATGCATGGGATGGATAAGTCTCATGCAAGATGAGCGATGGACAGTCTGTGAGCCCTCATGTTTTGAAGATGAACACATGGTCACTACGAGTTTTTGGTGATGCCTTTTGGGTTGACTAATGCGCCTGCTGCATTTATGGAATTGATGAATAGGGTGTTTCAAGAATTTCTGGACAAATGTGTTATATTATTCATTGATGATATCTAATCTACTCAAGGACTAAGGAGGAGCACGAGAATCATTTGAGGTTAGTATTACAAATCTTAAGGGAACAACAATTGTATGCTAAGTTTAAGAAGTGCGAATTCTGGTTGGAAAAAGTAGCTTTCTTAGGTCATGTTATATCTAAGGAGGGGGTAGAAGTGGACCCGACAAAAATAGAGGCTATCGTGAACTGGGAGAGGCCTACTACTGTTAGTGAAATAAGGAGCTTTTTGGATTGGCTGGTTACTATAGGAGATTCATTGAAGGTTTCTCTAAATTATATGTGCCATTGACAAGACTGACCCAAAAGGGAGTAAAATTCGTTTGGATAGAAGAGTGCGAGAAGAGTTTCCTAGAATTGAAGCAACGTTTGGTGTCTGCACCAGTTCTCACGTTACCTTCTGGATCAGACGGGTTTGTGATATATAGAGATGCGTCGATTAAAGGGTTAGGATGCGTGCTAATGCAGAATGACAAGGTTATAGCCTATGCGTCGAGACAATTGAAGGTCCATGAAAAGAACTATCCGACTCATGATTTGGAGTTAGCCGCGGTGGTCTTTGCATTGAAGATTTGGAGACACTACTTATATGGGACGACATGCCAGATTTATACGGACCATAAAAGCCTTAAGTACATCTTCACTCAGAAAGAGCTTAACATGAGGCAAAGGCGATGGCTGGAATTATTAAAAGATTATGATTGTGAAATCTTATATCATCCTGGGAAAGCCAATAAGGTGGCGGATGCGTTAAGTAGGAAGAATCATGGAACCCTAGCGACGTTAAAGCCTAAGGAGGTAAGTGCATGGAGTCGCGTTGAGGTGTTAGGTGTGAATGTACGAGTACAAGGCTATATGGCACATTTGAGTGTACAGCCTACACTGTTGGATAGAATCAAAATGGCGCAAGTAACTGATGAAGAAGTGAGCAAAGTACGTGCAAACTTAGTGGAAGGAAAATGGAAGGACTTTCGTATGGGAGAGGACGGGATTGTGAGGTACCAATCAAGGATTTGGGTGCCAAGCAACGAAGACATCAAAAGAGAGATTTTAAATGAAGCCCATTGTTCGAGGTTTTCTGTGCATCCAGGAAGCACAAAAATGTATAGAGATCTGAGGGAATCTTATTGGTGGAATCATATGAAGGGAGATGTGGAATAATTGTGTCAAGATGTTTAGTGTGTCAACAAGTAAAAAGTGAGCATCAAAGGCCTGCAGGACTATTACAGTCATTACCTATCCCTGAATGGAAGTGGGAACACATAGCTATGGATCTAGTGATTGGATTAACGAAGACGTTGAAAGGGTATAACGCAATTTGGGTGATAGTAGATAGGCTCACTAAATCGGCCCATTTTCTGGCAATCAAGGTGACAGATTCGCTAGAAAAGATGGCTAAGTTGTATATTGATGAGATTGTAAGGTTGCATGGAATACCGGTGTCAATAGTGTCCGATAGAGATGCGCGATTCACGTCAAAATTTTGGAAAAGTTTACAACAAGCTTTGGGGACAGAGTTGACAATGAGTACAGCTTTTCACCCGCAAACGATGGACAGTCAGAAAGAACTATCCAAACGTTGGAGGATATGCTACGAGCTACATCTTTAGATTGGCAAGGGACTTGGGATGAACATTTTCCATTGGTAGAGTTCGCATATAATAACAGTTTCCATGCTAGTATTGGAATGGCACCGTACGAGGAACTGTATGGGCGAAAGTGTAGATCACCGACTTGTTGGGACGAAGTGGATGAAAGGAAGTTGACTGGACCAGAAATTGTCCAAGTGACGGCGGACAAGGTACAACAGATAAGAAATTGCTTTTGACAGCGCAGAGCAGACAGAAATCCTATGCTGATCGTAGAAGACGTGATTTAGAATTTCAAATCGGGGATCGAGTATTTTTGAAGATCTCGCCAACAAAAGGAATTATGAGATTTGGTATTCGCGGGAAGTTAAGCCCGAGGTACGTGGGACCGTTCGAAATTTTGGAAAGAGTTGGGGCAGTGGCTTATAAGTTAGCCCTACCGCCTGTACTAGCGGGAGTACATAATGTGTTCCATGTGTCAATGTTAAGGAAGTATATTCCCGACCCAAGCCATGTGATCGAGTATAAGCAGCTTAGAGTTCGAGCTGATTTAAGCTATGATGAAAGGCCCGTAAAGATTGTCGACCGCAAGGATCAGATTTTAAGGAAAAGAGTGATTCCTTATGTAAAAGTGCAATGGAGAAACCATACAGAAAGAGAAGCTACATGGGAGCTCGAGAGCGAGTTGCGAGAAACATATCCCGACCTATTTTCAGAATGACGAGTTCGGTTTGGAGGACCAAACCCTTTTAAGGAGGTAAGAATGTAACAACCGGCCTCTTTTAATTATTTATTAAGGTATTGGGCTGTTATTAATTAAATTATGGATTGGGTTTAAAGCTGGCCCAAACTAATTAAAACCCAATAAGGTTAGTTAACATTTTTATAATAGGAATGGGAAACCCTATTACTATATATTAATTTAAAACCCTCTCTTCTTTACTAATCACAAAAGAAAAGAAAAATTAAGAGAACGGAGAGTGAGGGCGGCGGCGAGAGAGCAGAGGCCGAGAGAGAAAGAGAAGGCGGAGGAGAAGAGAGGCGGTCCTGATCGTTCAATAAGGTACTCCCAATCGCTTAATCTCTTCTCTCTAAGCTTAATCATCTAGAATTCTTGCGTAAGAACCCTAATAGTAAAAGAATTGATCAAACTAGGTTTTGATTATGTTGGGTTTAAGAATGATGATGATGTACAGGAAGTGTGTGTGCGTCTGTGTGCTCTGTGTGTGTGTGTGTGTGTGTGTGTGTTGTGGGCAGTATGTGCCGCTTGTGAGTGTGTGGACAGTGTGTGTAGTGTGGTTGTGTGTGTTAGTGTGTGTTTGAAAAACTGTTTTAGTGTGTGTTGTGTGTATGCGTGTATTTGTGTGTGTGTATTGTGATAGTGAAATTTGTGTGTGTTGTGATCAATAACATAGAGGGCTGTGAATAAGTGTTCTATGGGTAAAATTGCATAGCTTGAATTTGGAATTGGGAATAGAAAATAGCAAAACCCTAGATGTGATTTGATGAAACCCTAGGGATATTTTGGGTAAAATCTTAAGGGTATTTTGGTAACCTAAAAGGGTATTTTGAGTATAATATAAATGGGTAATATACGAAACACTAGAATATGTATTAACCTTAGAAATGAGTTAAAGAGAATAACTCGTAGGTTAATAATAAGAGAAAGTAAAGTATTTTGGGGACGGAAGTAAATAGTGTTACTTTTGTCTAAGAAAGTTATTTTCGCATGATTGTAGATTCGTGCGCGTGGCATTGCAAAGAGGATTAAGCAAGCCAAGGTAAGGGATTACGTTCCTTAGTTCTTGAATGTCTCAATCCTTTAATGTAGGATTCCTTTATATTCTTTCATGAGTAGTTACCTAGTGGCGGTAACATTAGTATTCTTAAAAGTTGTGAACGTCTTTGAATGACTCTTACCCTTTGATATGTTTTAAAGCAATGGGTACCAAAATATCTTTGAAATTGTATGGTGTTCTCGTACCTTGAACACTAGTGTTTCGTATATTACCCATTTATATTATACCCAAAATACCCTTTTAGGTTACCAAAATACCCTTAAGATTTTACCCAAAATATCCCTAGGGTTTCATCAAATCACATCTAGGGTTTTGCTATTTTCAATTCCCAATTCCAAATTCAAGCTATGCAATTTTACCCAGAGAACACTTATTCACAGCCCTCTATGTTATTGATCACAACACACGCAAATTTCACTATCACAATACACACACACAAATACACGCATACACACAACACACACTAAAACAGTTTCTCAAACAAACACAACCACACTAACACACACTGTCCACACACTCACAAGCGGCACATACTGCCCACAACACACACACGCACACACACACACACACAGCACACAGACGCACACACACTTCCTGTACATCATCATCATTCTTAAACCCAACATAATCAAAATCTAGTTTGATCAATTCTTTTACTATTAGGGTTCTTACGCAAGAATTCTAGATGATTAAGCTTAGAGAGAAGAGATTAAGCGATTGGGAGTACCTTATTGAACGATCGGGACCGCCTCTCTTCTCCTCCGCCTTCTCTTTCTCTCTCGGCCTCTGCTCTCTCGCCGCCGCCCTCACTCTCCGTTCTCTTAATTTTTCTTTTCTTTTGTGATTAGTAAAGAAGAGAGGGTTTTAAATTAATATATAGTAATAGAGTTTCCATTCCTATTATAAAAAGGTTAACTAACCTTATTGGGTTTTAATTAGTTTGGGCCAATTTTAAACCCAATCCATAATTTAATTAATAACAGCCCAATACCTTAATAAATAATTAAAAGAGGACGGTTGTTACATATTGTGCCTACCTCTTAGGTCTCAAGTGAGGTGAGACGGAGGGAGTACACTCTACTATTCTTTTTTTTTTTTTTTTTTTTAAAGGATGAACCATAATAGATAGTTAGAGAAATAAATATAGCACAGAAAGAGAGTAATTGATGTTGTAAAATTAAAATGAGTTTACTCCATAGCTGAGGAAGGTTTGGCATTCTGTTTATATAGGGCCCCCAGAACTAGAAAAGAAAATATATAAAGAAGAAAGAGTTAAACACATAAATATAGCATAAAATGGGACGGTGGGAGTATATACTCCCTCCGTCCCAGCATACAATAATTAAGAGAAAAGTAGTGTGTGGTAGAATATGAAGAGAGAGAACGTGTGGGGTAAATAGTAGTGTTGGTCGAATAAATTTAGTGGTGAAAAATGAAGAGAGAGAATGAGTGGGGTAAATAGTAGTGTTGGTTGAATAAATTGAGTGGTGTAAAATGAAGAGAGAGAATGAGTGGGGTTAAATGGTGGGGTTGGTTGAATATAAATATATTAAAACATTTCCATTTTGAGCAGTCTCAATTGTTTTGGGACGGCCTAAAAGGAGTGCTGGGACGGAGAATATACTAGGTTTGTGAAATAGAAGAGGAAGATGTAAAGTTGAAATTCAAGATAGATCCATTATTGAGTCCCTTTCCAACAGTTTAAGCTTTTATTTTTGTTAGAACTTAAAAAACCTTGAAATGATCAACCTTCTTTGTGAAACTTTGTTCCGTCCCCATCGCGACAACTGTGAGCTCAATATTATCGTCGGTTAAGCAGGTACTCTCCTAGCAATGCGTATGCGTCTATGCTCATGTCAGTCGTGAAAACTGTTCAGGTCAACTGTATCGTGTGATAAACCGATAAGAACTCTATAATATTCCACTCTGATATATTCTGGCTTGTTTACTTTGTTATCAACGTACCCTTCTTTGTTTCATATGACTAATATTTACATGAATGGGAGCCACCACAAACACCTAATCTGTAAAACCTTCTCTAAACCAACAGTTCATTTTCTCTAACACACACACACACAGAGAGAGAGAGAGAGAGAGAGAGAGATTCTCCCATAAGATGTCATCCAACGATCTACCAAGAGAAATCTTGAGATATATACTTGAAAGACTACCAACAAAAAGTTTAATAATTTGCAGTTCCGTCTCCAAGTCATGGTACTCTCTGATTACTGATCCCGGTTTCATTACCTCCCACCTCAATAAAGTCAAGTTACGCAGCGAGGGATACCTAATGCACATGTCATTTGACCAGAATGACCAACCGTTGTGCAGTGTTATATGTAACCACACATTGGCTAAACATTTCAACGTGGCATTTCCCATTGATTGTGAGTCCTTCAATGCGGCTGTAGCTGGATCATGTAATGGATTGCTTTGCGTTACAGATGGTGGCAGAGGCTACTTTGGTCGTAGTCTGTATCTATGGAATCCATCTATAAGAAAATTCAAGGCGCTTCCCAGATCTCCGATGGTCTTACCGCAGTTTTTTGACATGCGGACATGGGTTGTTCTTGGCCTAGGATTTGACCATGTAAATGGTGACCAGAAGATTGTCCAACTTTCATACTTCTGGGACAATAAGGATAAGTGTGTCCCAGATGAGATTGAGGTCTACACACTCAAAACAAATTCATGGAGGAGGATTGGAGCAACTGTCTCGTGCAAACCTCGCAACTCGTCCAATGCATTTGTGAATGGAGCTATTCATTGGATTGCGCACCGGCCTAAGGGTCCGTATTACAAGTTGATCTTGTCATTTGAGTTTAGTAGTGAGGTGTTTGAAGAACTGATGCTGCCTACTAGTTGTTACGACGGGATTGGAATACACTCTGAGGTTCTTAAAGAGTTCCATGGATCACTTTCTTTGCTTATTCACGGAAGCCCTGACGATCGTGGAATGGTTCACTGTTGTTATATGTGGGTGATGAAGGAATATGGTGATGCCGAGTCTTGGGTTAAACAATTCAAATTTGTGGTTGACGAAGGGATTTACTGGTTGCCTGGTTTGACCATGACCACTGATGGCAAAATTATATATCAAAATTACAAAATGGAATACTTTTTGTGTGATCCTGTGGATGGAAGACACAAGAACATTGGGGTTCACGGGATTAATAGTCGTGTGGTTGCTTTCATGGAGAGCCTAGTTTTACTTGGGGAACACTGAGCCCGAGTATATGAATTCCAATCATTTGTTGTCTAGGACCTCGCCTGTATCTGATCATAGTTCGAACTCACCTTCAACTTTGCAGTTGTATGCCTGCTTTTTTGGAAATGATATGGAGTAGTTGTTAATGCATTATATTTAGGTTGAAGATTACGTTTTGAAATATTTTTAAGTAGTCATTTGAGAGGACGAGAGAGCGATGCTAATATAGTGATATGATTGTTTTCTCCATTGAGATGTCGGCCAAAGGCCTACGGTCTGAAATCTTGATGACATTCATGAAATCCACCAGCAATAACTTGTGTAACTTTCAAGTCTTCTTGCAAAGCATAGCAAGACTCTGTGATCGATTAGTTTGGTTCATGTCATGAGATTGTGACAAAGTTTTAGCTTGTCTGACACGGCTACCACAACCCTCTCCTTTTTCCTGGTTTGAGACAGGCATGCGGTGTGGGATTTTATTTTCTCAAACTGTCACTAATGGACAAAGAATTTCTGCTGATTTTGCAGTTGATTGTCAACATTGGGACAACTGTTGAATACGAGTAACAACTAGGAGCTCACTGTATTGCCTGCAGAACAGGTAAGGAATCAACAACTTTCTTATAAGACGGCCTTATTTTGTTTCATATGAACATCTTTTACATGATTCTGTTACATTGGTTCTAACCTTACATTCTGCCGTCCGCCTACCAAAGAATATAAAATGGTATAGTCAACTAGCGATGAGTCCCGCTTATGTAACTGTCAGGGTAAATGTATTGCCGGCCAAACAGGTAAAAAAATCTCTTAACATTGTTATAAGTGTGAGAGAGACATATGATGGGAATCGTTTTTGTTTCATATGAAAAAAGTTTACATGACCTGATTCAATTTTTTGCTCTAAGCAGGGATTAAAGCTCAATATTTAAGTTATGTCTTCACAAGCGAAAAGCCTCCTCTAAAGGCTAACAATCTATCCCTAGAGAGAGATTCTTCCATAAGATGTAATCTAGAGCTCTACCTCAAGAAATATTAAGAGGGATCCTTGAAAGACTACCCGTAAAAACTTTGATTATTTCCAGATCTGTCTGCAAATCATGGTACTCCCTCATTACTGATCGTGGTTTCATCGCCTCCCACCTTAATCGAATCAAGCTGCACAGCAATGGATGCCTCTTGTACATACCATTGAGTCGGTGTGACCCACAAATGTGCACTGTTATGTGCTGTACCCGTACGTTGGCTGAAAATTTCAGCTTACCATTTCCCTTTGAGTACGAGTCCTTACATATGACTCTAGCTGGATCGTGTAATGGAATGGTTTGCTTGACAGATGATGATAGTAACCACTTTGGTCGTGTTGTGTATCTATGGAATCCGTCCCTCAGAAAATTCAAGACCCTTCCTAGATCTCCACACGTCAGACCGGAGTTTTTTGAGATGCGGACATTGGTTGTTCTCGGTTTAGGATTTGACCATGTGAGTGGTGACCATAAGATTGTCCGTCTTTCATACTTTTGGGACACTAAGGAGAAGTGTTTTGGTTATAAACAATCTGAGGTTGAGGTCTATACTCTGGGCAGAAACTCATGGAGGAGAGTTGAAGCTAATGTCTCGTGCAGAGCTCAGAGGTCATCCATGGCTTTTGTGAATGGATCTATTCATTGGATTGCGAACCGGGCTAAGGGTCCTGATCGCCATGTGATCTTGTCATTTGACTTGAGTAACGAGGTTTTTCAAGAAATGATGCTGCCTGCTAGTTGTTACAATGGAATTGGAATACACTCTGAGGTTGTTACAGGATTCCATGGATTACTTTGTATGCTTATTAATGGGACTCCGGACAACTCGGGAATGATTCATTGTTGTTACATGTGGGTGATGAAGGAGTACGGTGTTGCGGAGTCTTGGGTTAAACAATTCAAGTTTGTGGCAAGGGAAGGGATTTATAGGTTGCCTGGTTTGACTACTGATGGGGATATTATTTATCAAAATAACAAAATGGAATATTTTTTGTGTGATCCTGAGGACGGACGACACAAAAATACTGGGCTTCGTGGGTTTAGATTTCACATGGTGGCTTTCACGGAGACCCTAGTTTTACTCGAGGAACACTAAGCTTTTCATATGTAAGGTTAGAGGTTCAGTTACTTTCAACGAGAATTTCATTGTACAAGTTTCAATCTTACATTAGAATAAGTATTTAGATAACCCAATTCGCACACACATATCATATATACATGTATGAAGAAAATATATTACGGAGTATTGTTTTTAGAGTATGCATGTGAGCCGGAAGGAATGAATGAACATCTGGAACACATTCCAGTATATACAAGCATCATGATGAGATCACTTTCTTCTCTGATCATGTTTACCCTCTCAATATAATTTTCTTTCTTCATGTTGGTGATGAGCAATCAGAATTAGGTCAGGTGCAGTTGAAAATCATAGCTACAGATGCATCAAAGAGCAGATTAACCCTGTAATAACCGGTCCCTTCCCCTTTTTATTACTCCCTCCTCCGTCCCAAAATAATGTTCACATTTGACTATTCAAACTTTTTAAGGATATGAACACTTGCTTAACTAGTCATGTTTTGTTTGTGCACTTTTGAGCCTAAATTGTAGAAATGTGAAGATATTTTTGGGACAATGAAAAATGGCAAATAGGAAGATCATTTTGGGACGGATGGAGTATTATTTTGGACTCTTTTATTTATTAGTTGGGCCGAGTCATTAATGAAAGTATTGGACTTTAGTTATTGGGTCAAGGTAGAAAAGCCCAAGTCTTTATTTTAACTGGAGAAAGAAACTTTTTTGGGTTAGGAGTTGAAAACCCTATTCTATATAAAGCTCTCTAGATTTCCTAGCCTCTTTATTTGTGAAACAAGAAAAGAAAATCACAGAGAAAGAAGAGAGAGAGGCGGACAAGAGAGAGAAACCGAGAGAGAGAGGAAGCTCGGGAAGAGGAGAGAGAAGGTAGAAGAGGAGTTCGAGTTTGTTCATCGAAGGTACTCCCATTCGCCCTAATCTTTTTCTTTTGAATCATTGAGGATTATGATTTAGAAACCCTAAACACAATATGATCCACTAGGGTTTTAAAGAAAGATGATGGGTGTGTGTGTGTGTTGTATGCGTGCAGTGTGTGTGTGTGTTGTGTGTGTGCGCAGTGTGTTGTGTATGTGCGCTGTGTGTGTGTTGGTGTTGTGTGTGTGCGCAGTGTTGGTGTTGTGCAGTGTGTGTACAGTGTGTGTGGTGTGTGCCGTGTGTGTGAAGGCAGTGCGTGTGTTGCGTGTGCGTGTGTGTTTTAGTGTGTGCTGCGGAAGGTGGATCTAGTGTGTGTATTGAGTATTAGAAAATAGTATTGAAGATGTGAAACCCTAGGGGTACTTTGGTAAATTTAATGGGTAGTATGTGAAACCCTAGAACGAATAGTTAACCCTAGAAGGAGTTAAAAATGAATTAACTCAAAGGTTAAAGAAAGAAAGTAAAGTATGTTGGGACGGAAAGTAAATAGTGTTTACTTTTGTCTAAGAATATTATTTTTGCATGATTGTAGATTTGTGCGCGTGGTTTTGCAAAGAAAAGAATGCAAGCCAAGATAAGGGATTACGTTCCCAAGTATTTTGAGATTCATCCTTTGAGGTAGGATTTCTCTTATTCTTTCTAAAGTGTAGCTACCAAGTAGCCGGTAGTAATTGAACTCTTGTGACATGAACGTCTTTTGAATGATCTTACCCTTGATATGTTTTGCTCAATGGGTATCTAAAGTGAATTGGTTTGTGTTATGTTTTCTTGTACTTATGAACACTGTGAATGAACGTTGATGTATCTAAATGAAACAAGTTCAGTTAGCTTGGTCTGATTGAAAAGGACTTAGCATGAATTAGTCTGATTGAAAAGGACTAAATGAAAACTGTCAAGTTTGATTGAAAAGAACTTAGACACTTATATGCTACTTGATGAAGTAGTTTAATGATCATGATCCAATTTAATAAGGGAGCACCCTGAAAAGGTGTAAGGTCTCTTATTCACTTAACACCCTGAAAAGGTGTACTGTTACTATAGAATTGACGAACTTGTGATAGTGCCACAACTCCTTTAAGTATTGTAACTGTATCTTGAGATTATTACAGTTAAGTTATTGATGATTAGCCTTTCATTGAAATTATTTGTTTAGTTCCGTTCTTTCGGTCATCTCTTCTTAGTACCCGAAGAGATCCCGTATGAACTTACTGAGCATTGCTCGCTCACCCCTCTCTTATATTATTTTTCCCAGGTAAAGAGTAGAGGAAAGGATCGTCGCAAGGATGGCGGCGCATTTAAGAAAATTGAAGTTACTACTTTAATGTTTTAGTTGAATAAGTTAGTGGGTTGTACTAGCCGTTAAGGTTGATAGACAGTTATGCTTCCGCATTATTTTGAATTATGGTTAGATTGTACTAGCCGTTGGGATAACAGGCTTTATTTTGAAGATTTTGTATTTGATTAAAGACTATTTTATTATTGAAAAGTTTGGGGTGTTACAAAGCCCAAGTAGATTGAAAGGCCTCTCTTATTGGTGGGAGTTGGGAGGTTAGAACACCATCATATCCTTAAAGTTGGATCGAACAGTTGACATTTCAATTGCTACGCAGTCGGATGTCACCTGTAAGAGATTTATACCGATTTGCAGTCTTTGGTAAGTCAAAACAAAATATGGAATCATGATTGTATAGGGTCTTCACGTTGACCAGAGATCCATAAGTTCTTGGTTCACAACATGGAATAAATTTCAGGTGAGTTACTTAACCAATAAACTAACAAGTAATGAGCCACCAGCACCGGGTGATTTAAGCTTTCATAGAGAGCCTAGTTACTTCGAGGAGACTGCTTACAAAGAGTAGGGCGCAACTCTTTCTTGGACAATACTCAAGACGGACCATGGCTTATGAACAAGGCCAGATGTACATTAATTGTATCGGGTGCACGTGCACCCAATCGTAAAAGATTCATTACAAGCTAATTTCTCAGTTCTGGTACTCCTCCGTGCCGCATTAAGTGTAACCGTTGACTTAACGACTTTACTTGTGCTTTAGAAATGTCCAAATGTGGAGTATTGATGTTACATCAGTAGATCATCTGAAATTAGGCACTGAAATAGAGTGGCAGCCAATTTTATTTTCTTTGGACACCATAGAATCATTACAATACACTCCGGAAAAAAAAAAAAAAAAAAAAAAAAAAAAAAAAGGAAATAGGACTGGAATAGACAAGACACTCTGAGACAGTTTCTAGGATAAAAGAAATGGAAAAACCTCAAAATTTCTGAGAAACAGAAACACATATTGACATCGTTCAAGTACATGTAATGTGTAAACTCATTCAGACACATCTCTTTGGGCTTCCACATCAAGCGTCTCCTTTGAAGATTCCACCACGTGGGAATTTTTTATTTCTTCAAACTGTCAAAACGAAAATGCCACAGCATATTAAAAAAAAAAACTCGGAAGTTCTTTTTAAGAGCAGAGGAATAGCAATAAACTTTAAAAGAGATGTGAAATCTGATCATATGCAAAGGAAGCACCCCGCCATAAAGATGGAGGAATATCATAGTTTGACACGGTATCATGAAGATGTATCCAACTATGTTCTCCAAACATCCATAGACATCGCCTTCTAAACAAAAGACAAGCACACAACTGGAATGTCTGCTATCATGAATATGATCCTAAATTAGCAATGATCTTAAAAATGGAACATCAGTATTAGATCACACCACAAAAAAAGAACATCAGAGTTAGACCGCATCATAAAGATAGTTTAATTTGATTTTTCAATGAAATCATTTTCCCTCTTCACTCATTTTATGAGAAATGCATAAGTCTTAGGCAACTAAACTACTGATAATGCAAACGATTAGCAATCATCTTCCCCTCAGATAATCAAAAGACAAACCTGGTGCTATAAGAGCTCTCACTATGCATGGGGTCCATGGAAAGGACGGGCCCACATGGGCTAAATGTAGACAACCTTTCCTTTGCATTTAAATGCAAGAGGTTTCCCCCTTATATTATCAAAAGTCAGAAAACTAATGACAGAAAACATCCAAAGAAGCCCAAAATTTTGCACTAGTTGGACTTCCAAACCACCTTCCAAGGATTATCTTTCACCAATCACCAAATACTCACAAAGGCATCATAAGCTAAAAAAAACCAATGATTGGAGTGATTCAACATTAAGCTGCAGTGTTGACAAAATAACGTATGAATTCATGTAAAGTAAATAAACAAAACACATTCTCCATGTCCTCTAGGAAATCATATTATGGTTGGCAACTACCTCAGATATCATGTGCAAGAGACAACATGTCTTCAGAAGCCAACAACAACAACAACAACAACAAAGCCTTAGTCCCAAAATAATTTGGGGTCGGCGAATATGAATCCTCATATGTCATCGTGAGAGAAAAGATGAAAAAAAAATAGGTGGGAAACCTTTTTTTAGTAATTGAAAAGAAGAGAAGAAGAAAGAAAATTTAAAAATAGTGATTATAAAAGAATAAATATATATAGATAAAGACCTTTCTTTGCTAAACGCCTTATCCAAATCAATGAAAACCATATTAGAAAAATTATTCTTTAAAGATTCCATGCATCCGACTCTAGTACTTCTCCACAACCATCATCGGGATCATCCTAACCTCTGAAGACCTTTACCACCTCAAGAATGCATATTAGCTTCTAACTAAGATGTGTACCAGCATCTCTTATGGTTCTATGCAGTAGTTTCCTCTAAAAAAAGATCTTTCAAATGTTTCCTTAGACATATACTAATGCTTATCCAGTCTGATCACTGAATAACTTCAGATATGTCAACAGATTCTTTTCAGATAATGTTAGTCATGGACAAATTACAAAGAGAGAAAATACAAGTGTCCTAAAAATGATCATATATGAAGCCCACATGGAAGCAAGATAGGGAAAATATAGAAATATGCCCCTGTACTTAGCCTAAGGATGCAGATATGCCCTTGTACAAGTTAATAGCCATATTAGCCCCCGTACTTAGGAAAAAGGTGTGGAGATTAAGACTTCGTTATCTTTCCGTTCAAATTCTAACGAAAAGGCTGACTGGGCAACTTAGTTGGCACTGACATGGCAAAATTTGCTGATGTAGAAATAAAATGGGATAAAATCGTAAAAAATTATACTTAAGACCGACCCTAAAGATTATTTCTCATTCTAAAGGGTCTTAAAATTAACATTATAATTTACAAACACACCCCTTCTTCTTCCTCCCCAATTTACAGCCACCCACCTCCTTCCTCCACCCCCTCCAGTATACAGCTCCACCACACCACCACCACTCTAGCCTAGTAAATAAATCCCAGGAGTTATAACCACCAATTTCTAATTTTCTTTTTCTTCTCCCAACTTGTTTTTCGTAACTCCACCTTGGATTTCGTGATATCATCTTCTTCAACTCGTTTTCTGCCATTGTTGAGTAGTTTGGAAGTTTTATTTTCGGGCAAAGATTCTTCAGATCCATGCTTGATCAGTTCAGGTCTGTACCTTGTCGTAATCCAGGTTAGTAATCTTCTTTCTTTCATGGGCTAGATTGTTGAAGATCTGTGGATTTCTTTATACTCTTTGGAATCTGCCATTGTTCATGCTACAGTGTTCTTCCATGGGTTTTTGCATTTTCTGGATTCTTGTTGTATTTTCCAGTTTTTGGTGCTGCCATTGTTAGATTCTGGAGCCTTAAGCAGCCTTTTGCTCAGATCTTGACTGTCTGAATTGATTTCTCTGGATCTATTTTGATTCTTGCTCTAATTTCTGCAAATTTCGTGATGCTACAAGAGAAATTGAAACCCATAGCATGGTTGGTGGTGGAAGCGTTGAAGGTGAAGGTGGTGGCGTTGATGGTGGTTTGGGTATTCCGCTGGCTATGTTTTCTTCTTCAACTCCGGCCGGTCGGATCTTCAAAATTCCGGCCGACAAGCAATTTATATGTCGATTTGTGGTGTTATTTTTTTTTAATTATTATTTTTACCAACAAAACGACGTCGTTTTGAGGTTTAGAGACAAAAAAATATCATTTTTACACGTTAGCAACTCTATTTGGCAATTCTTTCCACGTGTAAGCCAAATAAGTAACCCAGTCATCCGTTCCGTTAGAATTTGGACGGAAAGATGACGGAGTCCTAATTTCCACACATTTTTTATAAGTACAGTGGTTAATATGGCAATTAACTTGTACAGGGGCATAACTAAATCCTTAAGCTAAGTACAGGGGCATATTTCTATATTTTCCCAAGCAAGATATGTAATCCTCTCCTTGATAAAGATAAGTAACATTTCTTCTTAAAGTTTCAAACATTTCCGTTATGGAGTACTACAAGACGAGATATCTGAACCTATATGTACATGCATCGATGAAAGAAGAAAGCAAATGAAATCAATACAGAAGGATGGTAAATTATACCTCTCTGCATTTTTCTTGATGCAAAGCCAGAAGTTCATTGTACTTTATTTGCAAATCAGACTTTTCAGCTTGCAGCTTTTCATAATCAGACAGACTAGGACCACCTAATTTTTGCTGGATGAACCTGAACATCCCATAATGAAATTGACATAAACAATGATGAAAGTATCAGTTTATCATTGATAATAACAATTATGGCATAGTATAGTCAAGAAATTATGTGAGGGTAAATACTGTTCACAAACTCCCTTGTTTATGAATGTTAACTTCTAAAGCGTCCCATTCTAATTCTTTTTATCATGTCTGTTTTACTTCTACGAAAACATTAATTTCCAGGTTAGGAATTGAGTAACATTGTGTATCCATTTAAGCCTTTGTTGATCACCTATGCAAAAAAAAAAAACATGGATTTTTTAATTAATAAATGCATTAAGCTGTTACAAAGTACACTTGAAAGTGCATTGCATGGGGATTGAACCCCAGACCTTTCATATAGAAAGTAATACCGGATGCCGCTTGAGTTAGGTCTCTTTGGCTGTTGATGACCTATGCAAGTTCAGATGTTAAATATTTCTAATAAAATTGTATACACTACTATTCTTTTTTTTAAAAAAAAAAAAAAAAGGATTAACCAGAATAGATAATTAGCAAATATATATAGCCCAGAAGGAGAGTAAATGATGTTGTAAAATGAAAATGAGCTTACTCCATAGCTGAGGAAGGTTTGTCATTCTGTTCATATAGGGCCACCAAAACTAGAAAACAAAATAAATAAAGAAGAGAGAGTTAAACACATACTCCTTCCGTCCCAAAATGATCTTCCCACTTCTTTTGCCGTTACTACGAATGAACATTGAGCAATAGTTATAGGTTGATTTTATTATATTAATGAAAATCTAAAACTTGTAATTGATATACTATCAATTACACTATCAATAACAAGTTTTGGATTTTCATTAGGATAATTAAGTCAACCTAAAATTATTGCTCAAAATTCATTCGTAGTAATGACAAAAAAAGTGGGAAGATCATTTTGGGACGACGGGAGTATATCACTTGCAAATCAACATGGTATAATATGAGTGAAAAATAAAATTCAGCAGAACTCAAACCTTTAGTAAGGGCATCAAGAGCCCCACTAGACTCCAAGTACTTTCTAAATGTTTCCTTCTTTGCTTCTTTTTCCTGCAAACAACATCGAAGGATACTAATAGATAAGCTATCTGAAAGTTTTAACTTCTTTTAATCCCCAATTACACACATTTTCCCTCTTACTAACTACCGGATGATGTTAGTTTTCAAGCAACCTAAATAAGAGCAATGCTAGGGGCACAAAATATACTCACAAAATCTTGCTCACATGTGGTGGCGATATTTTATTGGTTGAATCAATAGTGGACCCGCCAAACTCTAATTAAAAACACCAATTAAATTATTACACCTAGGATTTTGTGAGCAAGATTTTGTGAATTTTTTGTGCCCCAAACATTACTCCCTAAATAATTGTCTACTTTTAGTTTTTAAAGTATTGGGTGGATGCCTTAGGCCCTATTTGAATTGACGATTTTTTATTATTGTAGTTTTTTTTTCCTTCCCTTTCCCTCTCTCGGATCCACTTTTTCTCTATATATTTCTCTCCTATTTTCCCAACCAATCATTACAAAACCAAGAAAAAAACAAAAGTTGTGAATCCAAACAGGGTCTTAATCATTTGTTCTTCTTTGCACTTGACTTTTCTCTTCCTTTTGTGTTTGTTTTCCATTGGACTTGTTTCCTGTCTCTTGTATCCATCTACCATATATATGTGCTTAACCCAAAAATTAAATTAGATAAAATAATATAAACAAAAGAGAATTGATAGTCAACACTGATGACATTGCCTTAGAAGTAAACAATCAATGGTTCTATACATTCTCTCTCTCTCTCTCTCACACACACACACACACACACAACACAACACAAGCCCAAAAATACAGTCCGCTATGCAAGTACCGTGCATTGACCCACATAACACAAACACTTTGGGTGAACACTATGCACTGGTGCACTAAACACATACACCTTGGGTAGACAATCCCACCTTTTTTCCAATATAGGATGAGGGTATTACACACTTACACAAACACACAACCTCTCATTGTAACCAAACCAAGTCTATATACCTGTAAGGCCTTACCATCCTACATTACCATCTACCCACTCGTAACGAACATTCTCTACCAATGTAATATCTCTAGTTGAGTTTAATGTCTCCAGACCGTCAGCAACGAACCCGATCAAGTGTCCACTTGAACTAACCGAGCAAGAACTATGGTGTATCAATGGACCCTCAACAAACTACAAACAACCCATATCCTACTTCTGAACAAATTTCAACCAGCCCCATGAACACAAAGTATCTTTGATTTTGATCATCCACACTGCTGAGTGCCAACAGTACTGTAAGCCTTAATTGTGTTGTGTCACAGCTTCATAAAATAGGAGTGTATCCTACTCTGCAACTCCACAATCCATACTTGGTCTTAATAAAAAGTACTGCCTCCATCCAAAAGTGAATGTCTATTTTAGTTTCTCAAAAAAATCACGTAAGTTGATTTTAAGCACATTTTAGCTCATATTCCCTCCGTCCCATAAAGACGTTCCATTTTATTTTTTATCATTACTACGAATGAACTTTGAGCAATAACTTAAGTTTAGTTTAAGTATCCTAATGAAAATTTAGAACTTGTAAATGATACTTGTTGATGGTGTATCAATAACAAGTTCTAGATTTTCATTAGTATACTAAAATTAACTAAACTTATTGCTCAAAGTTCCTTCGTAATAAAAACAAAAAAAGAAGGAACATCATTTTGGGATGGAGGGTGTATACAAATATTCTTAATGATCACATAAAGCTGAATTTAGTAACTTCACTAGAAAGTGGACACTCACATTAGGAAAATTGTTTTCTGAAAATGGACAAGCATTTTGTGACAAAGGGAGCATGACTTACCCTCTCCAACATAAACAAAGTAAGAGCTAGCCTCGACTCTAGAAGCCGACATCAGGTATACTAGTTCTCCTGTCCATACACTAAGCACACCATACACACGAAAAATGCGGGGCTTAAATGGGATTTTCATCATCGTACTGTACATCAAATCAGTGGCGGACCTAGGATTTTGTATAAAGGGGGGCAAAATTGCATAAGGGGGCAAAAAAAAATGTTAGTGTATTTTTATTTTACATCTAAGGGGGGCAAAGTTTACTAAATTGCACTAACACCCTTAACTTTTACAAAAAAAATTGCACTTGTAAAAATAATAATAAAAAAAATCAAACGGGGGCCGCGGCCCCCGAAAGGGCCTTCCTAGGTCCGCCCCTGCATCAAATTATTCAACAAGCCCGTCGATAGCCCAATTCTATTCAATGATGGTGGTGATATTGCTGTCCGAGTCCACATTACCATCACACATAATTTTATGTGTTAGGGACCAACTTATTCATGTTTTCTTTTCCTTTCTAAGCAAGTAAGAACAGCAACAAGAACTAAACGGAAAAAAAGTATATCTATGACAGAATATTCCACTTCAGGTGGGGAAATCTACAAAAATGGAAATCTACTAATGTCAATTGGGTTTATCCAGATTTATCCGCTTTTTTTTTTTTTTTTTGTACTTTAAACTATTGTACAATGTACATAGTACTAAAACAGCTGGCAAATACAGCTAATTACCATTTCTAGATGATATAATCGAAATTCTTGAACTACATCTCCCAAGAGCTGATCTAAAAAAGCCCAGATCCCATTTCATAAAATGAATCAATAAAATAGATATGAACAGATTAAACTTAAAGCAATAAAGATAAATGGTTCAGATTAAGCAAGATCGCAAACAGGGGAAAGGGGGTAGTTAAAGAGTGTATAAAGCAAGGTTATCAGATCCAATAAGAAATTATACCATTTTCTTTACTGCATTTGAAATTCGCTTGGACTTGGAAGAGACTTTCACTTTCAGAAATTTCCCCTCCCAGGACTATGGCAGTGTGTGTGTGTGTGAGAGAGAGAGAGAGAGAGAGAGAGAGAATTGTCGGAGGGTTCTGCTTTGGTTCAGGTTGGCAAAGCGATAATCTTGGGGTAGTGTTTGACGTATTGGAGACTTGTACCTTCCACTACTATGGGAGTAAATCCCGGACAATATTTGCTCGAGAGTAGTTATTTACACCCGATAAATAATTAAACATACTCGTGTCCAAGGTAGGGGGTAGAGCCGTCAATTTAGGACCGTTGGGACGACCCGTCCCACCATACATATGGGATGGGGCGGGACAGTGTTTTGTGAGCCCGTTTAAATGCGGGACTATTCAGGACATCCCGTATGGGATGCGGGACAACACGGGATGGGATGGAACGGGACGTCCCGCATATTTTTAACCCTAGGCTCAATCCTGCTAGGCCCAACTTAGTGACTTACTCCTAATCCAACTGACCAAGGTCCAAGACCAACTCGTCAATTCCTACCTCTCTGCCTAGTCCGACTTACTCCCAGTTCCCATAGTTGCTATCCTCATTTCTTGTCTTTTTACACTTAAGCTGCATTTTATTTTGTTTTCTCAACTATTTGAATGTAAAGAGTTGGGTCTTAGTATAAACTTTGATCATAACAGTTTTTAGCATTGATATGTACTTATGTAAAAAATTGGATTTAATATTTTTGTTATAAAGTTTAGAATATGTAGTTTCAAGTGGTCGTTGAATGCTTGTTTCAACTTGAACAATCGTCTATTTTTATCGCGTCTTCTTATCCCGCGTTGTCCCGAATTGTCCCGCGTCCCGAGGTAGGATGGGACGGGACGGGAATTTCCGTCCCGTAAAGAATTCGGGATGTCCCGTCCCGTTTTCCCAAATTGACGGCTCTTGATAGCAAAACAAAGGTTATGAGATGAAGACCGAACGGAATTGAAACAAGACGGGATTGAAACCCTAATAATTGCACGATAGCAAACGTAATTTTTATTAATCAAACACTAATTTTCGAATTACAACTTTGAGGCTATTTTATAGCACTCATAAAACTTGGAAAACAAGAAATAACATCCTAAAATAAAGCCTAACCTATAAGGTAACCTAATAGAAGTCTAAAACTACTAAATCAAGGCTAAATCTACTCTAAAACCTCTTATAATCATCCTACTACATTTAATTCCGAAAATAATAATAAAATAACAATTAATTAAAATAAAACTCATATTTTTCCCATCATACTGCATCATTCTCCTCTTCTTAGAAAAATTCGACCTCGAATTTGAGTCGTTGCTTTTTGGAAACACATCGTGAAATTTTTTCTTCAATCTTCGACGAACTTTAAATTTAGTTGTACCACGCTTCATGATATCCATCCAATCCGTCCAATAATATTGACAAATATTTTCCATGAGCAATTTCTTGATGTGCCACGGTGACGAAAAATTGCAATCAAGAATATCAAACGGATCTTCATAACAATAAGAACCAAAAATACCTTCTTCTTTCGAAACCAAAATAGATGAACCCAGAAAATCACAAACTGCGCCCAGGTTCGGCTGAGGGTCGCCGAGCACGGTCGTGCATGGTAATCTGGCATGGTCGTGCAGATCAGTGCGCCATGGACTTCCACAACTGCCTTTAATCGCACGGTCGTGTACTGGAATTAGGCACGGTCGTGCTTGCTGCGCCGAGTAGGTGCTGGGGCTGGTGCTCTGCCTCTCAATGGTTTCTGATGTTCCTTGCTCGGGCGAGTCTTTAAGTGCGCTCGGTCGAGCAAGTACGGCTGGGTCAAAAACCCAAAAATCTTCTTCACCATTATCTTCATCAAAGATTGGTGGTTTTGACCAATCAATGACAACGTCGAAACCCGTCGAATCAATAAAGCAATCCACGGGAACAGGAATCAATCGGTCACAAAACTCGTCAGGAGTAAGAGGATCGGCCTCTCTCTTGCACTCAAGTTCTTGATCCCGATCGAAAGGATAGATAGCCTCATCATCATCAGACCACAGATCTGACTCCGAGCCCACATTGGTGGGAACCTCCAAACACGCTAGATGTCGTTAGACTCGTGGACCATCCACACGTTCAAGGCGACGTTGGAGTTCTTGAATCTCAAAACGCAGAAAGCGGAGTTGGAGATCTTGAATCTGTCTTCGCAATTCGTCTTTCTCTATTTCACTTAGGTAATGATGTTGATGGATTTCATCTCCCTGGGGTTCTGATCTGCAGCCCCTACCACGATTACCACGACCACCACTTCCTCGTCCTCGTTCGGCCATTATCACCAGGAACTCCTGATACCAAATGATAGCAAAACAAAGGTTATGAGATGAAGACCGAACGGAATTGAAACAAGACGGGATTGAAACCCTAATAATTGCACGATAGCAAACGTAATTTTTATTAATCAAACACTAATTTTCGAATTACAACTTTGAGGCTATTTTATAGCACTCATAAAACTTGGAAAACAAGAAATAACATCCTAAAATAAAGCCTAACCTATAAGGTAACCTAATAGAAGTCTAAAACTACTAAATCAAGGCTAAATCTACTCTAAAACCTCTTATAATCATCCTACTACATTTAATTCCGAAAATAATAATAAAATAACAATTAATTAAAATAAAACTCATATTTTTCCCATCATACTGCATCAGCTCTAGTCGGGTGTGAGGTTGTGCAAAGTGCGCCTTAGGGTCCCCGATTTTAAAGGAGAAAACCATAAAATGGACCCGCGTGCTATAACATCACTTTGACATGCGTACTATCAACTCAGTAAATGTACCTTGCGTACTATAGTTTTATTATCAATTTCCCCGATATTTGTAATGTCAGTTAAAAAGTAAAGGAGTTGTTAACAACATAACGAGTTAGATTCATATTTTTAATCTGGGAGAACTCCGTTTTTGTCCATCGTACTTTGGGTCGTGTTTCAATTTTACCATCAAACTTTATTTTTTTCATTTTTACCATCGTACTACAAATAATTGTGTCATTTTATACCAAATTCGATATTTTATACCCAAATTTGTTTCAATTTTACCATTGTACTACAAATAATGGTGTCATTTTACACCCAAATTTGGTATAAAATGACACTATTGTTTGTAGTACGACGGTAAAAATGAAAAAAATAAAGTTCGATGGTAAAAGTGAAACACGCCCTAAAGTACAATGGACCAAAACGGAGTTTTCCCTTTTTAATCTTGACCCTAAATTTTAAAATGACCTCATTATCATCATTTTGTTCCTCCCTCTTCAATGAACCCAGAAATCAGAAACCTCAGTCGTCTCCAATGAACTCCGGCAAAGCGAAATCAATACCCCAAATCCAAACCCAAACTCAAAACACCTATTTCGCCTCCCACCTTCGCCTACTCTTTGTTCTCCTCATCAATTAACCTCAAAATTTCAGAAGCCCCAATTTTAAGAACCCTAATTTCTTCACACAATGATGGACCAAATCGAGTTAATCTTTGTAGAAGGTTGTGTCTCGTTCGTGTAGGAGTTCGACTTCACGAACTCAAATCCAAGTCAATCGTTCGTTGACGAAACTCCTTCTGACTCTGCATCTCTGTTCCATAAGGTCCAGCACCTTTACTATTGTCATTACACGATTATTTATGTATCTTGTTCGTAGATGTTCGACATCATCATCTCAGATCCGGAAGGTTTGATTTTTGGTTTCATTATTTTCCTTTATGGTTTTCATTTTCCCCTAATTTTGCGGGTGTTAATTGCTACCGTTATTATTTTTGTTCAAAATCCTATTTATTTGTGGGTTTTGGTTTTGATTTAGTCAGTTTTTTTTTATGTTGGTGTATGCACGCTGAGGCGTTGGTGGTGCCCATCACCGATGTTAACGTTTGGTGGCGGTGACGGAGGGAGTACTTATTATTTTTTGGATTGATAACAATTAGTGTAGGTGGTGGTGGCGTTGGCGGATGGATTTGGGCAGGGTGGGTGGAGGTGGGGCGGCACTTAGTTGGGTTCATTGAAGAGGGAGGAAAGATGATGATAATGGGGGCCATTTTAAAGTTTAGGGTCAATTTTAAAAATATGAATCTAACTTTTCGTTAAGTTGTTAACATCCCTATTTAGTTTTTAACTTAAGTCTCAAGAATTGAGTATACAAGAATTCACATTTGTTTTTTATGAAAATATTTAAGCTTTTCATTTTGAGATTGAGAGAGTAATAATGTAAATTGAATCTGTGACTTTCAGTCATATTTGGTCCAATTAAATAATGAATAATTCTTATTCAAGTGTTGTATTTGTAACATTTTCAGTTCAATTAGATAATGAATATTTGTTATTCTAGTGGTGTATTTGTAACAGCAAAATTCTGGCGATAGCTAAAATAACAATTTTCTATTATCTTTAGCCACTTATCTCCATATATTTCTTTCGTTCGTTTCATACTTACAAGTTTAGAATTAATTTAAAAAATAGAAAATATGAATCTGAATATGAAAACTTAAGACAATGAAAAGAATTGAAGAGCTAATTTATATTTTACTTTTATATTAGGGCACAAGTGTAAATATTGAACAGGGCCCCTAAATTAATAGGACCGACCTACTCGTATCGGTAATTTTACAATTATTAATGAAAATGTCTACATGTGCATACTCACCACTCTCTCCTCTACATACATACCTCCAATTCCTCCCCCACATGAAACTTTAACCCTAAAAGTCTGCCCCATCTTCTCTTACACGGAAATCAAATCCGCTCCATCTTCTTTCTCTCCTTCCATTCTATCTCCAACCTAATCTCCACCTTTTTCGAACCCCTAACTTCATCACTTTTTGAACCCAAATCACCTAACTCCAACACCAAGCACAGATGCACACTCGGTTATGGTGTTCAACCATGGTTGACATAACACTATGAGGTGTGTTTGGTTGGCACCCACCTAACACATCTCATGGTCTTCTGTGGATCATGGTCGAACCCTTTGAAGCTTGTTCATTTTACTATGACCGAATAATTGAATGGCTAAAAAAGGAACAAATATTATCTTGAAATTAGCATTGGCTTTAGCTTTCATGGGCTTTGCGAAATCAAAGCCAACTTCGTATTTTTTTGCGGAGTCCAACTCCATCTTCTCCAGCGATAGCGAGTGCGTCTGAGGTCGAACCCTTTGAAGCTTGTTCATTTTAATATGACCGAATAATTGAATGGCTAAAAAAGGAACAAATATTATCTTGAAATTAGCATTGGCTTTAGCTTTCAAGGGCTTTGCGAAATCAAAGCCAACTTCGTATTTTTTTTGCGGAGTCCAACTCCATCTTCTCCAGCGATGGCGAGTGCGTCTGATGCCTAAGTCTAGATTTAGGTTTTAAAGGTTTGAAGGGGTTAAAAAGGGTAAAAATAAAAAAGATGATGGTGTAATCTATTCAATGTAAAAATTGTTGGTGTATATGCTCTAGGCATGTTATTTGGCGCGTTGTTTGACAATGTTTGTTATCACTTTTTTATTTATATAAAGAGATGTTTTGGATTATTATTAGTTGTTACATGTTTTGTTATAATAATCTCCGTCCCTAGTACTTATGAAGAACTAGTATAAGTTTAATTCGATAATCATAAGATGATTATGTGTATGGGATACAAGTTAAACTTATGGGTATGTGTTGGGAGTTATCGGGTTCCGGGTTGATCTCTGAGTCATATGGAAGATAATTTATAGAAATTATCAACACATACTGGACATGACCCAACTATGAGGTTTATGTCATGGTCATGATGTCATAATTAAACCTCTAAATAGTTATATCATTGAATCCTTAGACCTGAGATTATTACGATATTCCACATAGTGGAGATCATGTTTGATATATTCAAACGTTACTCTTAACCAAGTAATTATAAATGATATGATTGGCATGATCGAAGCTATGTAGGGAAGTGTAATAAGTTAAGATGGAATTTGTCCCTCTTCGTGAGAGATGTCAAGCTTGAGCCCCTAGATGAATAGTATTGATGAAATGCATGACCATTCTCAAATGAATTGATATGATCAATGTCATTTGTATTATCAACTATTTAGAATCGAGAAAAGTATTGGGCATTGTAAGTTGACCATTGACCATGGCTTACGCTCAATGACATCGTGGACAAAATGATTGTGATATGTTCTATAAAGGATAAGCGGACTTTGACAAAGTTGTATCAATTGGGTAATCATGATGGTCTGCTAGGGTCCGCTCATGATTTATGGGAATAAATGTGTTTGAACTCATTGCCGACTTGATATAATCCTATGGGGTCATACACAATAGAACGAATTGTTAAAAGGAAAAAAAGACTGATTTTTGGTCTGGCACGACCGTGCCAGTTAACAAGCACGACCGTGCCAATAATCATCAGCTGGAGATCGCTCGGGCGCACCAATTGGCACGACCGTGCCACTTTATGGGCACGACCGTGCCAAAGGTGCCTGGGCCAAAAATATGCAGTTTAATTGTGGTGACGGGATTTAGGTTTCCTAGGTCCTTAAGGGTTAAGGACTAAGGACTATAAATACATATTTTCACCAGCCATTAAACATATGAAACCAAGTTGTTTGGCGAAACAATATTCTTGATCTAAGATTGAGAATCAAAGATCAAGAACCCTAAATTCATATAGCCTATTTTGGATCTAGTAGTCCAGATCAAGAAGGAGTTCTTGATATTCGTTCGTGTGTGGATATTCATAGAGGGTGATTGCTTAGTCATCTTCTAGTTCGTGTTCCCGCGATCAAGACTTGAAGAAAAGCTTGGAGAAGATCAAATATTGAAGAACGAAGTTTCAAGATCTGAAAATTTTAAAGCTCCATCACGGTTAGTATTCTAAATTCAACTCCGTATTAATTTAATCATCTTGAACGGATCTAGGCTTTTGGGTTTTATTCTGCTGCGCATGATTGTGCAAAACCCAACAAAAATTATTGCGCAAGCTTTAGTAAGACGGGTGTACTCAAATTTTTACAAGTGAAAACAACAAAAATTTATGTGTTGCAGTTGCTTATGTTATTTTAATTATTTTTAATACTATTTTGACACCATGAAAATAATTAGAGCCGAGTTTACGAAAAACTGTTTTTTTTTTCAAACAATTAGGTTTTAACGTGTTTTTAAAATACGTGTTGGCACTTTTATAAGTAAGTGGAACTTCTTTGCGGTGACATTTTTTTGAATAGGTGGATTTTTTTAAAAAAGCGTGGTGGTAGTATCTTAGGAGTGGACTAATTTTTGAGTAAACCACAAAACTAACCCGCGTATTATTACCCCAACATTGTTTTGACCTCCGTACTCTCAAACCCCTAAATGTATCATGCGTACTTTTGTTTAATTATCAATTTAACCGACATTTCTAACGCCGGACAAAAAGTTAACGGGGTTGTTAATAGCTTAACAAAAAGTTTGACTCTTATTTACAAATGTGACTCTTATGTTCAAATTATTCCACGTCCCCCTAAATCTTAGCGAATGTTAGAAAACTAACTAAAAAAAAATATACTTTTATGTATTTATTTTTATATAAGAAATAAGTGTCAATGTTAATGTTATAAATGGTCACCGTTAAAGTTACAACTTCCCAATTTCTTGTTAAGATCTTATTAATAAGATTTTAAACATATATTTACTGACTCATACTAACACTTTTTCACTCTCGACACTTTTTTAACATCAATACGCTTTTGGTAAGTCTAGTTCTTTTGCTTATAAGTTAGGTTAAATGCCTATAACCGACATTTTTAACTCTCAAACAAAGACATGATTTTTCTTTGTTAAAACCATTTATTAAAGCGCATGAAAAATTATCTCGAGCCACTCGACTTGACAACAACTTTATAACTTGTGTTGAGTCTTCGACATTTATGGAGAGCCTACTCATATCTTTATATATTTGTGCTTAATCTAATGTTAGTTTGATTTGATTTCAAAAAAAAAAAAAAAAAAAAAAAAAAACGTATGAAAAACTGATTCTTCATCGTAGGATGGATTGAATTGTTTATTGAATGTTATCTATTTTAACATATTGTAAATATTTTGTTTAAAAAATGGGTAAATTACAAAATAGGGCCTAAAGTCCACGGAATGGTGCCAGTTTAGGGCCTAACGTCCAAATTTAGCGAAATAGGGTCTGACTTGACCCTTTCGTTGCAAAATGGGCCTTTTTGACCGTTTCCATCCAAAACCATGTTAAATGGTCACGTGCGGCGCATGTGACACAATTCAGGGGGTGAAGTGAAATGTCTTAGAAATAAATGGAAAGATCTGGAAATAAACTAAAAACCCAAATCACTTTATTTATTTTTCTCTCTCTTCGCACAGGTTAACGCCCCCACCCCCCATTCCTTCTCCGGCTGGTGACACTTTCCCCTTCCCATGGCAGCAACATCCCTTTCTCTCTTCGCACAGGTCGACTTCCTTGACTTGATTAAATCCGTACTTGGTTAAGCCATCAAAATCACAACAAGATTTACACGAGCTACAAATTAAATGCTAATCAAACCAAACACTTTATGATCGGAAAACTTAAATCTAGCCCAACATAAATCAATCCTGAGAACAGATCCAACTGTTCACATCGTTTACAGAAAATTTAAGAAATCAAACATGTTATTTGAGAGGAAAACTAGAAAGTGATAGAGAGATTGGAACCTCGACGAATCTACCGCAACCTTGGATCACATCGGCGGAAGCGCGGGCGACTGAAAATATTCCAGCAATGAAGAAGAAGAAGAAGAAGAAGAAGAAGAAGCTCAATAATGAGCGGTTTTTAAGCGCCATGGCTCTATCTGATTCAAATCGGAGACCACCGGTGAAGAAGTGATCTCCGTCTACTCTACAGTCAAAGTGGTGAAATACTCTCGTAAAACAACGGGTCTCCTTACAGTCCAATATGAAAAATCAGATGCGGGAAGGTTTGTGGTTTTAGCATGTTGTTTTTCTCTATAGGGATCCAATGATGATGGAGATTATTGGTGGGGATTTGAAAATTGTTTGATTTTGTGGTGGCAAGGTGTGGTGGTGCTAGGGGTGGGTGGTGAAGGTAGTGTAAGTGGTGGGTGGCAGTGTTAGGGGTGTTAATGGTGATGATAAGAATAGATGAAGAAGATGAAGAGTTATTTTGATTTAAAAAATTTAATCTATATTATTATTATTATTATTATTATTATTATTATTATTATAATTAATAAAGTATGTTTCTATTTAATTTATAGACAATTTTTTTTAAAATCAATTTATAGATAATTAAATCTTAATTTTAATATATTAATTTGTGCATAAAATGAACAAATTTCATTTATATACAAAATTGGTAAATTTTGAAATTTAATTAAATATTAATTATTTTAACTTTTTAACTTTTTATATTTAATATTTTTTGAAATCTTAATATTAAATATTTTTTGAAAAAAAAAATGTTGGAAGCCATGAAAAATATGGATTATAAGCGAAATCAAGCAAGAAAATTGTATTCAAGAATGTCAGAAAATAGCTGTTGGGGGAATGGTCTCGAATAGGGACTGATATTATAGCTGTTGTGGATCTTTTGTAAAGTAAATGTCAAGCCCCAGAATCAACTCCCCAGAAGCGCCCGCATCCCGCCACCCATATGGGAAGCGCGCGCGTTTCATTGTCACAAGAGGAAGCGCTCACGCCCGGCTCCAGAAATGCCTCGGCGGGCTCTTGTTAAAAAAAATGAAATCACACAGGAACGAAGTTCAGACGTTCCCAGAACCAGCCGGATCAAGACAAAAGTTCCGCCCTCGAAGACACAGTTGGGCACACATTAATTTGGTCCGCCCCTAAGGCATGTCTAAATTGAAATAAGATAGAAACTCCCACTAAAAGTAGGATGTGTCATTCTTTTCATTCAAGACCAATCTCGGCATTTTCTCTCGAAAATGGAAAAATTCAGGGTGCGCAGTCAACTGTACCCGCACCTCACAAAGGTCAACAATAAATGCGGCTTCGAACATCAACAACAAATGCTGCTCCGAACAGCATACAACAAAATGCAGCTCCAAACAGCATACAACAAATGCGGCTCTGAACAACAATTTGGTCCATGGTGAACTACTGAAATCACCACCTCTTCACCAGCAAATTTCGCTCAACAGACTCTAAATCGGCACAACTGATTCACCAAACGGATTCAGCCAGTCCGCTCAACGGACTCTAAACCGGCATAACGGGTTCACCAAATGAATTCAGCCAGTCCGCTCAACGGACTTTAAACCGGGCATAACGGGTACGACACACTGGACTCCGCCTAGGTCCGCTCATCGGACTTTAAACAAGTAAACGATGGTTTCGTCAAACGGATTCAGCTTAACTCAAGTCTGCCAACCAGACTCTAAATCAACAAACGGGATTCGCTAAACGGATTTCAGCTTCAGTCCGCTCAACGGACTCTAAATGGGCATAACGATTCCGCTAAACGGCTCCAGCCTCAGTCTGCTAACCAGACTTTAAACCTTGGCCACGGTGGGCCATCTCACATCACCGTACCTCTTCCATCAGCAAAAGTCGCTCACACAGGGAGCACACTCCTATCCTTTGTAATTTAAAATTCCTGGTTTTATCGAGTCTTTGCTTTTTCTTGGTGATGTCCTCGGCGGATGTCTTTCTTTCGTCGGCGCATTTTGCTTCGCAATCCACACCGCTGAGGGGCTCTGTAGACACCCCGCCTTGGACCACTCACCCCGATTGCACATTTGATTTTGTGTTTCTTCTTGTTTTAAGTGTTTTTCGTCAGTTTCTGTTACCTTCGTTAAGTTCCTGACTGACTCCGTTAAGTCCAGAGACTAAACTGAATAACAATTCTAACTTTCCAGTCCATTTTCTCAAAATTGCCTTCTCAGAGTCGCGCGCCTCTGCCTCCATAGGTGAGACGTGTGCGCCTTCCGCCCTAAAGGCCGGAGGCGTGCGCTTCTGGGCATCAGTTACAGATTCTCTCCAAGAATCCCTCCCTTGCTCAATTTACAGGATTTCGCCCGAGAATTCCCTCTTTGTGACTTTGTTTTGGCACCAAAAACATCCCCTTTTCAAGTATAAAAACCCCTCTTCTTCACCATTTCAAGAGAGGATTTTTTGAACATAAGAAAACGATACACAAACACTTTTAGAGCATTCTCAAGGCATTCTCCAAAGACATCCTTGAAGCTACTTGAAGTTTAGGTACTCTTACTTTTCTCTCTTCCCTCTATCTCATCTCTATTTCTCTTCTTTTATTTTATCAAAGTGTGCAATCAACTCAAACCATTTTGGGACATGACACCAAAGACCACTTCACTACATTGAAGTTGGCCAAGGAGTTATCTCCCCATATTCAACCCCTTTTTAACCCCTTAAATCTCATTTTCAAAGTATAGGAAGAACACATTTTTTGTCATGTAGATTATGAAGAAGCAAGACCAACGTTAGTTGGGAGAAATGGGTGTTTAAGTACTTCTCATTTCGTAACCTTACCCCTGAACCTCAATACACGAATCTCTAGTTTTCGTAACAAAACTTAGGCTAATTATTAGGTTTTTCTTATGTTCCTTTAAAAACATATGTGGCGACTCTAAACTCTACAACCAAATAGACATCCTAGGATAATCCACTCGCTCGAGCCTAAAGCGAGTGGGTTGCCCGCCCCAGGGTATCTACAGTGATCTGTTTTCAATTTTTTTTTTTTTTTATAGATCTGATGTGTTGTTCTGAATACTTTTATGTTTACTTTGTTTTCCTCTCTTTCTCATTCTTGGATTTTTAAATTTTAAATTTTTTATTTTTGAATTGTAATTTGTTTGTGTGGGAAGTGTCGGTGTTCGACGGGGTTGTGGGCCGATGGTGGTGTGATGATCGAGGAATGGTGGTCAGTGGTGGTGGGTTGATGGTGGCCAAGCGGCGGTGGTCCGGTGGTGGTGGTGGGCGGGAAGAGAATGGTGATGAAATGTAAATTTTGGGGTTTGAATTTCATTGTATGAGATCTCAGTTGTAATAAAATTTTATGTTATGGGGGAAAATGATTAATGATTAATCATAAATGTTAAATCTATTAATTCGAGTTCATTATTACTTTTCACAATAGAATACTATTATTCCTTAATTCCCATGTCAGTAGTGAGAATTATAACTCGGGCAGGACGGAAGGAGTATATCTCTTGCGGGACACTCAAAGTGGTAAATTACGAAATTTCAAATAAAGCAAAAGGAGTATACATGGTGGAGGTTTTATGTCAAAGCAGTATTTTTAGCGCTTAGAAAAAAAACAGATTTTTATAAAGCGCGCTTATACATTGTAAAAGCTAGTATTATTATTACGAATTGCAACCATTTTACCGGCATTTATAATCGTTGATAAAAAAGTGTCAGTAATAGTAATAGTATTAATTAGTTATTGTCAACCATTCATACTGATGTTTATAAACTGAAAACGATTAATACGTATCATATCGGTGTTAGTGTTAAAAGAGACTGTGTATTTGTGAATGAAGAACAAAATGATGAATGATGATGGATTAGAATGTAAACTTTGCAAGTTTTTTTTTTTTTTTTTGAAACCAAAACTTTGAAAGGTTGAACAAGAGATTTTGAACTTGAATCCTCGACTGGGTTGTGCGGCCACTGGCCATAAATACCGACTACGTGTCAGATGATAGACCATGGATTAGAGATGTGGTCGAATTGTTATATGTAGTAGTATTCACATGTAAGACTCTTCTCCCACATTGAGTTTGTAAGCAACCTTTATTGATCATCCTTTATACAAAAGTCTTTTTGTCTTCTTTGTCTTCTTTCATTGTATCTCTTTTATCCCACATGGGATTCCGATCTAAAGCTTGGAGCTAAGCTTACTATATCATAGCTAAGTTGAAGAGTTCTAAGTAGCTTGCTTGGGCTTCCCATTAATATGGGAGAATACCAAGTATGGCTTTGAGTATTATATATATATATATATATATATATATATATATATATATATATATATATATATATATATATATAGTTAAATGTTTTTAGACAATCCGACTGATTTGAGGTCAGAAGGGGTGTACGCAAACAACCCGTTTTGTTTGAGGCAAGGGGGATGTGTTCAGTTTGATTTGTTCGGGTGTGATTCTCCGAACGGGCACCGTTGTGACTATTCTGAGAGATACATTTATCCGAACAAACCAGTTCAGTCAGGCATTACCACTATAAATAGGATTGCCTCTACTGAATTGTTTTTTACTGAAAATTATATAGAGTTCTTTCTTATTAAATTTCCTCCCTTCTTCTATACAGTTTAAAAGCTTCGAGTTCTTGTTCCATATTTATTCAAAGTAGTGTAACTTTGAATAGAGTTGAGTAGGTTTTGTATCCTGGAGGTGAAATTCGCTGAGAACCATTACACCAGTGTGGGACGAATTAAATACCTTAAAGATAACATCTTTTTCGGTGTGCCTAACCTACTGATTCCTTACCCACAAATCGAGTCATATATACAACAATTTTAAGGTATTTAATTTCTGAGTGATGGAGTCAGTTCTGTTGAAGGCACAACTTCCTGAAGCAGATAAGTTGGAGAGGCTGAATGGGCTTAATTATAAGCGTTGGAGTTTGAGAATGGAATACCTTTTAACCATTGCAAAGGTATTCTATGTGCTATGTGATCCTTGTCCAAAGGAGAATGAAGATCCAAAAGTAACCGAGGCACAGAAAACGGAGGCTTCGGAGAAAGTGAAAAAGTGGAAGGCGGATGACTTTATTTGCCGTTTCATTATTCTGCAAGCATTGAATAACACGTTGTTCAATGTGTTCCATATCCACAAAACCGCGTTCGAAGTTTGGTTTGCAATCAAACGAAGGTATGTCAATGAAGATGCTGGTAATAAATCATTTTTGGTTAATAAATTTGTTGAATACAAGATGGTAGATTCGAGGCCTGTCATTGACCAAGTTAACGAACTCAATGACATAGCCACCGAATGTTCCGATGCGGGTGAACCCATTTCTGAGACTTTCCAAGTTTCGACCATCATTGGTAAACTTCCACCTTCATGGAAAGATTACCAAAAGAAATTGAAGCATAAGAAGAAGGCCATCTCTTTAGATGAACTTCTTCAAGGCATCCAAATTGAGTCTGAAAGTCTCAAACGTGATGGTTCAATTTCTGAGAAGATTGATGGTGTAAACTATGTGGAAAATAAAAATGTTGCCGGAACTTCCAAGGGAAACCAAGGAAATTTCAAAAGGAAGAACAACAATAAAAATGGTGGAAATGGAAAAGCTAAGAAGAAGCCAAAGGGTGCTTGTTATGTTTGTGGCAAAACAAACCATGTGGCTAAAGACTGTTATCACCGCAAAGGGCAACAGAAAAATGAACAAGCAAATGTAGTTGAGAGAAACTTCATCAACGTGCTTTCCGAAATCTGTCTAGTCAGCAATGCCGATTCAGATTGGTGGATTGATTCAGGGGCTACATGTCATGTAACTCCAAATCGAAGCTTGTTCAAAACATATGAAGAAGTAAAAGAACCGAAGGCTGTTTATATGGGAAATGCTTCTACAAGCGAGGTCTTGGGCATAGGGACTATTATTATCCCCCTTACTTCGGGAAAAACTCTTACTTTGCAAAATGTGTATCATATTCCCTCTATGAGGAAAAATCTTGTATCAGTCCATAAAATGGACGAAAATGGCTTTAAAGTAACCTTCCGCGCCCAACAAGTGAATATCACAAAAAATCGGACGTGTGTTGGAAAGGGCTACATTAAAGACAATATGTATTTATTAAGCGTTGATAATAAAATTACCAGTTCTACTTACTTTGTTGATTCTAATTTTAATGTTGAAAAGCATGATTTTTGGCATTCTAGATTAGGGCATATTGGTATGAATGCAATGAGTCGCATGATTAAATATGAATATATTCCAAAATCTTCGACTATTTATTCTATGAATAATTGTGAATGTTGCGCTCAATCTAAGTTGACTAAAACATCTTTTAAAAGTGTAGTAAGATCAACTAGGTTACTTGAGTTAATTCATACCGATATATGTGACAACAAAGAGCACTTGACAAGAGGTGGAAAACGTTATTTTATAACATTTATTGATGATTTTTCTAAGTTTACTTATGTGTATTTACTTAGAACAAAAGATGAAGCTTTTGACAAGTTTAAAATTTTCAAAGCCGAAGTTGAAAATAAAACCAATTTAAGGATAAAAGAATTGAGATCGGATAGAGGTGGTGAATATTTTTCAAATGAGTTTATTTCATTTTGTCAACAAAATGGAATTGTTAGAAAATCTTCAGCACCTAATACTCCACCTCAAAATGGAGTAGCCGAGAGGAAAAATCGATCCTTAATGGAGATGGTTAGTGCCATGATAATACATTCAAAGTTACCAATGAGTTTTTGGGGAGAGGCACTATTAAGTTCTGTTTACGTTAGTAACAGAATTGTGAATAAACATATGAAAACTCCATACGAATTATTTATTGGGCGTAAGCCTAACATTTCGAATTTTAAAGTATGGGGTTGTATTGCATATGTTTTAGATGCAACTTTGAAAAGAAATAAACTTGGGAGCAAAGCTGTGAAATCTATATTTATTGGTTATTCTTCAATAAGCAAAGCATATAGATTTATGAGAATTAATGACAATCATGTGTTTAAAGATACTCATGCTATTTTTTATGAACATTTAAACATAAAAAATGTAGACAAGGTAGATATAAACCGTGAATTGTCAAATGAACTTGAAGTAGAAAATGCATCAAGTTCACATGATAATGGTAATACCATTCCAAATCATGAAAATTCAGACAACAATGAAAATGATGAAATAGTTTAATTAAGGAGGAGCAAAAGACAAAGAATTGAAAAGAATCTTGGTCCTGGCATGTTTACATATATGTTAGAAGAGGATCCTAAGACTTTTCAAGAAGCTATGTCTATGTCTGATTCAGACATGTGGAAAAGAGCCATGGATGATGAAATTAAGTCTATACTTGATAATCAAACATGGACTTTAGTAAATCCTCCTCCTAATACTAAACCTATTGGCTGTAAGTGGGTTTTGAAAAAGAAACTCAAAATAGATGGTACTATTGATAAGTACAAAGCAAGATTAGTAGCCAAATGTTATAGTCAAAAGGAAGAAATTGACTATTTCGAAACATTTTCACCAGTTACTAAATTTACATCAATTAGAACAATGTTTGCTATAGCTTCCGTTTATGGACTAGAGGTTCATCAAATGGATATTAAAACTGCGTTCTTAAATGGAGATTTAGATGAAGAAATTTACATACAACAACCTGAGGGGTATATCTCTAAAGGAGAAGAACATAAAGTATGTAAATTAAAGAAATCTCTATATGGACTTAAACAAGCACCATTACAATGGTACAAGAAGTTTAAGCAAGAGATTCGAAAGTCTGGCTTTAAGAGTAGTAAAGTAGAAAGTTGTGTTTTTACTAATGTTACTCTTAATTATAAAGTTGTTATAACTTTATATGTTGATGACTTGCTAATATTTGGTTCTGATATAAGTTGTATAAATGAAACAAAGAACTATTTAAAGCAAGTGTTTGACATAAAGGACTTAGGTCCAGTAGATGTCATTTTAGGGGTTAAGGTGATTAAAAAGGACAAAACGTACATATTAACTCAATCTCACTACATTAAGGAAATATTAAAGAAGTTTAATTATTTTGATTGCAAAATAAGTAAAAGTCCTATTGACCCCTAAATGAAGTTAGTTCCAAATAAAGGTGAGGCTGTAAATCAAGGAGAATATGACAAGATAATTGGTAGCATAATGTATGTAGTTAATCATACAAGACCTGATCTTGCATGTGCAATTGGCATACTTAGTAGATTTACAATCAATCCAAGTGAAGAACATTGGACGGAACTAAAAATAGTACTAAGGTACTTAAAATTCACAATAAACTATGGCTTGCATTACAAGGGTAATTCACTTGTACTTGAATGCTATAGTGATGCAAATTGGGCATCAGATGTAACCAACTCCAAATCAACAAGTGGTTGGTTATTTACCATTGGAGGAGCCATAGTTGCTTGGTCTTCAAAAAGACAAACATGTGTTGCTCTGTCTTCTATGGAATCTGAATACATAGCCTTGTCAATGGCTAGTAAAGATTTAATATGGTTTAGAAGATTTCTAAGAACAATACCTTTTATTGATTCTAAGAAAGGAGCCACAACTTTGTATTGTGATAATCAGGCTGCCAAATACAATACAAATAATGAGAGAATATCAAATCATAGCAAACACATTGCTATGAGATATAATCATATTAGAGATATGGTCAAAAAGGGAAAGATAGCGCTTGAGTATCTTCCTACAAATCAAATGTTAGCTGATCCACTAACAAAATCTTTATCAGGGGATAAAATTACAAAAGTCATGAGAGATATGAGACTATTACCGGTCTAAACAATATCTTAATTGAAACCAACTTTATCTTAAGATACAAGTCATGGATTTGTCATCTTATATTTAAAGTTAAAAGGAAATTCAATATTAGATATTGGTGAAATGGAAACTTGGACACATTTCAAGTGCATAACTTAAAAATAGTGGGGGTGTCACTATTTGAAAGTTTCATATCTGACCTATGCACTTTTCATTACCACAACAAGATTAGGTTGGATTAAACATCCTTAATAGACTTATAGCTTTCATAGAATGCGTTGTGGACATTCTTGATAAGTCTACCTATACAAGTAAAGAAGTGAGAGGCCGCTTTTTATGGATTACTCCGGTAAAATTCCTAGAGTACTTGTGAAACCAGGATTAAAGCACAAGGCCCAACTACAAGGTGCTGCCAAGATTGAAGGAACAAGAAATCATACATGACGAGGATATGTTTCCCTAAAGGTTTCACATTCAACCATAAAGTTTAAGGCTCGTCCACTTAATGGCTATTCGTTATGTAAAGAAGCTGTAAACTGTTATTGTCTGTCTAGTGTTATATGTAAATAAGTGGGGGATTGTTATATGTAGTAGTATTCACATGTAACACTCTTCTCCCACATTGAGTTTGTAAGCAACCTTTATTGATCATCCTTTATACAAAAGTCTTTTTGTCTTCTTTGTCTTCTTTCATTGTATCTCTTTTATCCCACATGGGATTCCTATCTAAAGCTTGGAGCTAAACTTACTATATCATAGCTAAGTTGAAGAGTTCTAAGTAGCTTGCTTGGGCTTCCCATTAATATGGGAGAATACCAAGTATGGCTTTGAGTATATATATATATATATATATATATATATATATATATATATATATATATATATATATATATATATATATGTAGTTAAATGTTTTTAGACAATCCGACTGATTTGAGGTCAGAAGGGGTGTACGCAAACAACCCGTTTTGTTTGAGGCAAGGGGGATGTGTTCAGTTTGATTTGTTCGGGTGTGATTCTCCGAACGGGCACCATTGTGACTATTCTGAGTGATACACTTATCCGAACAAACCAGTTCAGTCAGGCATTACCACTATAAATATGATTGCCTCTACTGAATTGTTTTTTACTGAAAATTATATAGAGTTCTTTCTTATTAAATTTCCTCCCTTCTTCTATACAGTTTAAAAACTTCGAGTTCTTGTTCCATATTTATTCAAAGTAGTGTAACTTTGAATAGAGTTGAGTAGGTTTTGTATCCTGGAGGTGAAATTCGTTGAGAACCATTACACCAGTGTGGGACGAATTAAATACCTTAAAGATAACATCTTTTTCGGTGTGCCTAACCTACTGATTCCTTACCCACAAATCGAGTCATATATACAACACGAAGGTGACAGCACAAACTAAATACTCCCTCCGTCCCAAAACAACCTGCACCCTTTTTAAAATGCACGGGAATTAATAAAATGTGTAAGAAAAGTGGGTGGTGTGAGTGGGAAGGAGAGAGAAAGTGGGGTAGAGAATAGTAAATGGATAGTTGTTGTGAGTGGAGAGGAGAGAGAAGTAGTGGGAATCTTTTCCATTTTGGGAAAGTATGACTTACCAATGGGACACCCAAAAGGAAAATATGTGCAAGGTGTTTTGGGACGGAGGGAGTATCTACACACTCCCTCAAAATATCACAACAACCTCCTCCACACAATTCTACACTTTTTTTTTAGTCAAACTACACAATTCTACAATGAGTTGGTTTTGGGAGAAACTAGTTCCTCCATAAGTTATAAAAAGTCAACTTTTTAACCCTTTAACTCTAAACCTTAAACCCTAAACCTTAAACCCTAAACTCTAACCCTTATAAAAACAAAACTTTTTATAACTTATGAGAAACTAGTTTCCCCCAAAATTTTCTCCTCTACACTACACCAAAGATCACCAGGAGACACTAATATTCTTCGGTGGTTTAAGTTCCAAGTCTGTTGTCCATACTTTTATACTTAGAGCATCAACAATGGTAAAAGCTCTTTGAAAAGCTTTTTCACAATTTCAATATGCCAAATCACTTTTAAAATATATAAAAAACGCTTTTTAAAAACTTTCACAATGGTAGATCTCTTTCATTACTTACTTAGGAAGTTGGTGAGTATTAATGTAAAACCTACATGAAAGAGCTCTTTCTACAAAGAGCAACTCATTAACCAAAAAGCTCTTTAAAAAGTTTCACAATGATAAAAAGCTCTAAAAAGCTTTTTCACAAAAATAAAAAGCTCTTAAAACTCTCATCGTGGATGCTCTTAAACTTTAGTACTCTTTCTTGCTGTTTAAAAGGTTAATTTTTCTTTGCTAAAAATGGGTTTGTTCTTTTTTATCGTTGTTACTATAAGACTTTGGGCTCGTTTGGTAGCAAGACATGGATAAGCATGATTATTTATTTGTGTACAAATAATCAGTGTATAAATAACATCACCACTTTTTAAGGGATAAATAACAATGGGATAAGCCTCTTATCGGCTCCAACCTTCTAATTAGTCCAAGATTTAAAATCCTACCAAACAACCCTATCTCGTATTATTTATCTTATCCCTCCTTTTATCAGGTTACCAAACGACCCCTTTAAGTGATAATTGTTTAGTTATTTTAATAAAAAATTTAAATTAGTATTGATAGTATTTATAATAGAGTATCAACAATAATTATATAATTATATTGAGACAGTTAAATTAATTTAAATTTATTACTCAAATTACTTTTTTGTAGAAACTTATAAAAGGGGTCACATTTATTGTTGAGACAAAAATAGTAAAGCTAATAGAGTATCCGTTTAAAAAAAAAACATTCGCATAATATTTTGTATGAAATATATACACTCTTCTGTATGAAATACTTAGAATCTTGATACATACTCCCTCAGTCCAAAATGATATTCACATTTGACTATTTAAACTTTTTAAGGATAGGAACACTTGTTTCACTAGCCATGTAATGTTTATGAACATTTAAGCCTACATTTTAGAAATGAGAAAAACTTTTTGGAACAATGAAAAATGACAAATGAAAAGATCATTTTGGAACGGAGGGAGTATTAAGAAATTCAATCAAAACTGACATACTTAATAAGCCTACTTACTCTTAAAACAATTTAATTATTTAATTAATTAAATTTAATACTAATAAGTAAATATTCCTAAATTCCTAATTAAGGTAGTCCCTCCGTCCCAGAGTAAGAATCCTACTTTCCATTTTGGTACATCCCAGAGTAAGAGCCCTATTCCTAAAATGGCAAAGAATCTTTTGTTGTGGAAAAGCCTTCCCAACACCCAAGCAAATCGCAAGAAAAACCCAGCACCACAAACAAGCACAAGAAACAATAACCAAAGCAAAAGACAAAAGAACACAAGAAATTGTTTACCCAGTTCGTCAATATGTTTGACTACGTTTGGGGGCACTACCAAGCCAGGATCTTGCACTATACTATGATAAATCTGAGTTACAATGAGTATGAGGGCGGAACATTGCTTATATATGCATCCTAGAATAAGACCTAAACCTAAACATAAGAGAAAACCCGAAAATACTGCTATTCCCGAATTCACTGCGCGCGGCACCAGGAGCCCGCCTGGTGCCATGCAAGCGCCCGCTCGAATTAGATTTCCAGGAGACGAGACCCTACTGCCTACATCAAGCGCCCGCTTGGTGTAGGCCAAGCGCCCGCTCGCCCTTCTGCCACTTCTGCCAAATTTTCTTCCCTTCGTTTCCAGTAGGATCTCTATTCCAACAATCTCCCATCTAGAGATCAATCCGTGCATTCAAGCCCCGTATCCGTATTCAAATCATCCTTGGTGTCATCCTAGTGCTCACCTCGATCATGGTAGTGCCATCCTCCTCCTCTATTAGCATCATTATATTTCTTCAAATAGTTGGTCAAAGTATAAATTGTTTGACCAAGAATCCTAAGTCGTGTGAGACGGAGGGAGTATTAAGCAATAAGACTCTTCTGAAAGACAAATAAAATGTAAGTGTGCAATTTTTTTGAATGATGAATGCAGTGCGTACTTCTATTAGAAACTTTCTTCTTGTTTGGGTTGATTGAAACTCTTTTCTCATTGAATTGTTTAACTAGTTCTACAAGTAAAACTTTTCTTTTTGTGATTCTTTTTTAGTAAAGCTGTTGATGGTATCTGATCAGCTCATTATTTCTGTCAGCAGGTATGACAATACAAAGACACTGCAGTCACTTTCTGTTGCAAATCAAAACGTACAAGCTGAAGCAACAGTTGCAGATTATCAAATCAAAACGGATACTATCTACCATAATTATAGTCCACCTGAGTCATATACAAGATCAGATTCGAACCCAATATTTAGTCCAAGTTCAGATGTCCTTTGCGATCAGCCTTGTTTACCTTCAAATGGGTTGCTTTGTTTTGGTTTTGATAACCAAGATGATACAAGTACAAAGTTTGAGCAAATTGTGGAAGAGAAAGATAACACAGTTGACGATAGCTATTCGGGCCCGTCTGTAGCAGTTACAAAATCCTCAGTTTCTGAGGATTTGAATTATAGTCCTACCCTTTTCCTGGAGAGAAGGACAGTTATGGATTCGTACAGTCCTTCGCAAAGAGAAGCTGCTCTACAGAAGTTCCGGCTGAAACGCAAGGACAGATGCTTCGATAAAAAGGTACTTGAGTAACTATCATTTTTTTTTTATGTCAAACTCTTTTTGTGTTATTAAAATAAGAAAAGAAAATGTGATGGGGGACTATACCTTACCATCAAACTACAAGGAGGGGGACTTACACCTAATCTCCAAAACGCTAGGAAAATAAATGAGAACAGTCAAAAAGAAGGGAAAAATGAATTATCCCCCAAGGCCTCCTCCTAGCTGTCATCTTGAACTGAGACTAAATTGTTCAATTTATTGGGCATAGTAATCCTGTTATGCATTGGTAACATAATTTTCTGTTTAGTTTCTAAAAGTGAAGTGAGGGCTTGATCTTTCTTTTTTATGGCATCAGTACTACAACAACAAAAAGAGTGAGGGAGATGATTATTATGGTTGAATAACATTTGAAAGGCTTCAGAGTGAGGCCATTTCTTATCTGGTTAAATCGAAATGCTTCTAATCATATTGAAATCTTATTTGTTCACAGGTTCGGTATCAAAGCAGGAAAAGACTTGCAGAGCAGCGACCACGTGTAAAAGGGCAGTTTATTCGTCAGGTGAAAGATGAAGCATCACTTGCTGATGGCTGTGTGCTTCCTTCCCGACTCTTCAATTTGGATTTTTAAACAATTTCGGAGCTAATTAGGTTTTGTGCAACTAACTTAATTGCAGTTATGACAGTATGTTTGTTGATGAAGATTTTGTATGTTTAGTTAGGTTAATTTTGTACTTGAGCTAGTAGGTTGGTGTACATAGATGGTGTGAGGAAGTGTGCTCTGTTTCACTTAAGCATAGATAGGTTTGAGCTGAATGTGTAACAAGTTACTTGTAGAGAGAATTTAATTGGTTTTATGTATATATAAATCTCTTTTCATTCATTGGTTTTTTTCTAGCGTGCCTGGCATGTGGGTGTGTAGGTGAAAGTAACGTGGTCTTTCTGAATAGTAACTGCAGGGGAAGGCTTTTTAAGAAAGAAGAGGAGGCTGTGGTGACGGACTAGCTGTAGCAACTTTGTAAGGGAGCCACGCCACGTCTGAGATCCATGCAGAAACTGCCGGAAAAGGTATATGTCAGCAATTCTGACATTTTGCATTCTCACTACTTTCTTTTGATTATCTCTCTACTTTCTTCTTTATTTTGTATTGTCAACTCATTCATTACACAAGTTGATGCAATTAGTTTTCTTTTTTGGGTTAATAACAATTTAGGGCCTGAACTCAAGGGGGGTCGTCTATTAGGGGCCCGAAGTTTTTTTTCGCTAGATCAGGGCTTCAAATGTGAAATTTTCGCCAGTTAAGGGCTTTTTGACGGAAATCGTTAGAAAAGTCAGTTAAGTGCCATGTGCATGGCACGTGATCGACTAAATGGATGGATTTGTAATGATATTAGTTAGTAAGGGTTTTAGTGAAATTTTTGAAACTCAAAAGGTTTAAAAATGAAATAAATATTTTTTCTAAAAAAATAATCCTTTTGGAACAATAAAAAAGAAGTTATTAATAAAAAAAATAATTCTAATTAACCCCCCCCCCCCAAAAAAAAAAAAAAAAAAAAAAAAAACCTATGTCTGGATTCATCTCCCCATATCTTTATCTTCATCTTCATCTTGCCTAACCACCATTCCCCTTCACCCCTTACCTTCCTCCCTACCCACCACACCGCACCACCCTTATACGCCTCTCCTCCCCTTTCCCCACCCTCTGTCTCCCCTCCTTCCCGTTCCCATGTCCGCCCCTCCTCCAATCCCCTTACTTCCCCTGTCCGCCCCTTCCTTTTCATCTCTTACCCCGCCATTGACCACGCCCACCAACTCTGATTGCCGCCCCCTTCAATTCAGTGTCTGCAACTTCCCTGTGAGTTCTCTGTTCTCTCTCCCCCACGCTTTGTTGGAGTAGCGGACCAATCGGGAACTAGGAATCGGAGGAAAAGAAGAAAATCCGTCGGAGGGACTGTCGTCCTGGGCGGCCGCCCAGGGTGATGGTGGGCGATCGCCCACTATGGCAGTAGGTTCAATCGGCGGAAGGGTCTCGTGGGCGACCGCCCAAGGCCATTTTGGGCGACCGCTCAGGTGTTAGGCCATGTCCGTGTTTTAGCCGATTTTGTCCAGATTTTCGGGTATTATTGTCCTCCTAGGGTTATGTCTTTATTCTAATTTGCTATATAAGCAATATTCCGCCCCCATACTCATTGTAACTCCATATTTACATATATAGTGCAAGATCCTGGCTTGGTAGTGCCCCCAGACGTAGTCAAACATATTGACAAACTGGGTTAACAATTTATTGTGTTCGTTTTGTCTTTTGCTTTGGGTTTCTTATTTCTTGTGCTTGTTTGTGGTGCTGGGTTTTCTTGCGATTTGCTTGGGTGTTGGGTTGGGAAGGGTCAATTCCACAACAACTGGTATCAAGAGCTTTGGTTGGACGATCAAAGGGGTTTATCAAGCAATCAAGAATGGGCAAGGATAAACAAGCGGTGGAGAAATTTGATGGTTCTGACTATGGGTTTTGGAGGATGCAAATAGAGGATCTCTTGTATAATAAGGATCTCTATAAGCCTCTAACAGGAGTCAAACCGGAAAAAGAAAAGCAGGAAGACTGGGATCTAATGGATCGGAAAGCCTTAGGGGTGGTTCGATCTACTTTGTCGAAGTGGATCGCGAAGACTACCAGGAAGGCGAAAACCACCAAGGAGCTATTAGATTATCTTACTGAGAGATTTGAAACTCCATCTGCTGCAAATAAAGTTGATTTGATACGCAAGATGGGTAGTCTCAAGATGCAAGAGGGAGGATCCATAGCTAAACACATCGATGAGTTTATGGATATTATAGACTCATTGACTGCGTTGGAGATTACTTTCGGTGACGAGGTTCATGCGTGCTTATTGCTAGCGTCCTTACCAAGGAGTTGGAGCGGAACGGTGACAGCGTTAAATGCTTCAGCGGGTAAGAACAAATTGAAGTATGATGATGTTAAGGACTTTCTCTTGGGCGAAGAAAATCGCATAAAGAAGTTGGGGACACCGTCTACTTCGGAATCGGTCTTGGCTACAACTAGTAGGGGAAGGCCGGGTTCTAGCAATAAAGGGAGAACAGGGTCAAGGGAAAGTGTAATCGGGGGTGGGGATCAGTATGAGGAGAACAAAGAAAGACCAAGGGTTGCAAGAGGATCGGTAGAGTGCTATCATTGTAAGGAGTTAGGACACTACAAGAGGGGTTGTCCCAGGCGAGAGGATAAATCGGCGAATGTGATAATTGAAGGTGACGATGTACTGATTCTGAGTGTTAGTAGTGCGCTAGAATCATGGGTGCTGGATTCGAGGGCATCATTCCACTTATGCGGGCATGCAAGAGCGATGGAAAATTACACTTTCGGTGATTTCGGTAAGGTCTATCTGGCGGATGGCGAGCCTTTGGAAATCAAGGGGAAGGGGGATGTCAGAATAGGAGCATCGGACGGGAACGACTTACATCTACACGGGGTCAGACACATTCCGGGTTTGAAAAAGAACCTGATATATCAGTTGGGCAGCTGGGTGAAGAAGGTTACACGGTAACTTTTAGCTGCAGGAACTGGGTTATTACCAAGGAGGATTGTGAGATCGCTCAGGGTAATAGGGAAGGAAGATTGTATTTGACAAACACCAAGGATAGTATCGTGGTGGCGTCAGCCAAGGGTGTTACGGATTTGTGGCACTGTCGATTGGGTCACATGGGTGAGAAGGGGGGTATCCCCGGTAACTTCTCGGGGTGGTGTGTCATATTACATGACCTTCATTGATGATTCGACAAGGAAGGTCTGGGATTACTTCTTAAAAGGGAAAGATGAATCTTTCAGGATGTATAAGAAGTGGAAGGCCTTGGTGAAGAATCGGAAGGGACTCAAGGTTAAAAACTTGATGTCGGACAATGGTGGGGAGTATGTGTTGGGTAGTGGTGCCCTAGGCACGTTTAACAAACGTTGTAATTGTTATCATTTATTTCATATCAATAAAGAGATGTTTTGATTATTATTGTTGTTCATGTTTACTTATAATAATCCCCGTCCCTAATACTTGTTAAGCACTAGTATAAAGGCTAAATGATCATGGGATGATCATGTTAGATTTATGGGTACTTGTTTGGAACAAGGTACTGGACATGACCCGCTGTATGAGATTTATGTCATGGTCTATGTCGTACATATATCTCATATTAGTTATGTCATTTGAATCCTTAGACATGAAGTTATTATAGTCTTCCACTTGATGAACATTGTGTTTGACATATTCAAACGCTACCTTAACACGGTAGTTATAAAGGGTATGATTGGCATAATCGGATTCCCGTTGGGAAGAGTAATAAGCTAAATGGATTTGTCCCTCCACGGAGAGATGTCAAGCTTGGGCCCCTCGAAAGAATGATGTTGATGAAATGTTCGGCCGGACTCAAATGGATTGATTGGATCAATAGCATTTGAATTATCAACATATTCGGAATCGAGAAAGTATTGAACAAGACAAGTTGACTGTTTGACCATAACTTGTGTTTCAATGACATCGTGGACAAAGGGATTATGACATATTCTAAAGGAATACGAACTTGTATCTAGTTATACTATTTGGGTAGGTATGACGGTTTTCTAGAACCTAATCATATCTTATGGGATCATGTTTGAGCCCATTGCCAACTTAGTATAATCCTAGAGGGTCACACACAATAGAACGAATCTTAAATAAGAGGACTATATTGGAATTTAGGGTCGAAGGACCTCAAAGGAATTTCTGGAAAAATTCTGGGCTTCCTGGTCAACCAAGCGGGCGCTTGGATTGGACCAGGCGGGCGCTTGAATGAATTCTGAAAAGATATGGGCCTTCTGGTCAAATAAGCGGGCGCTTGGGTTGGACCAGGCGGGCGCTCGGTATGGCGGCAAAAAAATTCCTAATTCGATTAGGAAAGGTTTTTGGCACAAGTTACCTATTTGGAATAGGTCTTAATTGTGTATAAAAACCCCAATTCGGCCAGACCATCCTTGCTAGTGTTTGTGAGTCTCAAAGAGTTTGAGAGAGATTTTATTTTGTTCTAAGACATCCTTGATTGAGGAACAAAATAATTCACAAATAAATTCCATATAGTTCTTTATTAAATTGTGAAAGTGTGTTTCATAATTATTGGTCTAGCAACCAAGATCAAGGAGCCTCTTGATATTCGTTCGAAGTGTGGACACCGCTAGAGAGTGAATTTTATCATCTGCAAAGTTCGTGATTTTGTCCGTGATAAAGCTTCAAGTTTCTCCACCAAGACCAAAGAAAACTTTGATAGTCATCAAGGGTTAGTTTTTCCTTTATTCATTATGTTGTATTTGATTTAATCATATGAACGGATCCATAGCTTTGGGTTTCATAAAATTTTAATTGCTATATTCCGCTGCGCATGTTACTACGAAACCCAACAGTGGTATCAGAGCCCCGTTCATGTTGATTATTTCAATACCTTGATCATGTTATGTGTATATAAATTGTTTATGTGCCTAGCATGATATGAATATTGGAATATATGATGCTTATGTGTTTTGTGATTTTATGTGGTTTATTGTTTTGCAACTTTAATCGCACGATTCAATCGCAATAAAATTATGGTGGATTCTGAATTATTTCGATTATTGATTTTTGATCAGATCAAAGTTTTAATAATCGGGGAAAAATAATTTTGAGACAAAATTTTCGAACTTTAAAATTCTGTACCATTCTGACCAAATAGGCGCCCGCTCGCTGGGGACCAGGCGGCCGCTTGCTTCAGGCTTGCTCAGGCGCGCGCTCGGTCAAAACCAGGCGGGCGCTCGCTCGTCAGAATCTGTTCTGATTTTGGTTAAAATCTGAATATGGAATTTTCGATAAATTCAACAAAACCAGTAATAGAACCAGTCCAGACTTGCTGATCTGGAATGAGTTTTGGGTAGTTGGTTTATGTGTGGATTTTGGGGTTTGATTTTCCTATTTGTTTTAGTCTTGTGATTCCTAGATTGGTTCAAGTTTTGGATGGCTAATCTGCGTTCATCGAGATTGTGTTTCCCAAAATTGATCGCAATCAAAGTTTCAAAGATAAAACGAAGTTAGAATTATGAAGAGTTCATAATTGCTAAAATTGAGAAACAAAGTTCTTGATTCAATGATTGGAGATCCATGTGGAATTGTGAATGCAATTGGCCTACGTTCATCGAGACCATCTATTGCTTAGTTTCGGCCACATGGACTACTTTCTTGGTTTCTTGAATTAGTGCGGGATTGTGGTTGACTAATGGCTTAGTTCGACCGCACTTCTTATTGTCTTGATTTGGAGATAATAACCGAAGTTGAAATAGTCTCATCCTCATAATTATAGAGAAACTAATGACACATAAATATCATGCTTAAATTAATGGAGATTAATTTAGTGGCTAAACTTGATGTGTAACATGTTTATATTATGTGCTCATAAATGTGTTATATGCTATATGTGATGAACCTTCAAAGAAAGTTTTAAGTCCTTCTTTGCCATGCCATGATTAAAACACTTGTTTATACATGAGTAATCTTGATGTGGGTTCGCCTCCGCGAAGTGCATTAATTTTATTCATGTATGAGCAAGATGAGGTTAATTAATTTAATGTGGGCTTGTCTCCGCAAGGTGCATTAAATTGAATGGTTCCTATGCGTTTAAAATGGTTGGACTTAATTAGGCGTCAAAACAGTTTTGGGCCTAGGCAAAAGATGAGATTAAACATGCTTTGGAAATTGGATTTCTCAAAGAATCTCATAAAAGGACCTAAGAATCATATGGGATATGATTGACATGATCGTCTACCTAATTAATTTAGTTTTGAGCGGTCCGCCTCCGTGGACTCAAAAGTTAAATTAAAGTTGGATCTTAGCCCAATTAAATTATATTATACATTGGATGTATGTGAAGGTTATATAATTTAGTGGGAGTATTTTGTTTGAAAAATACATTATTTATTTTTTTAATGAAAATTGGTACTTATTAAATTTTGGAAATTTTGCATATTTGTAGATAATGACTAATAACACTCAATCAATGTCGTTGCGATCGATCCTTGAGAAGGATAAGCTCGAAGAGAATGGTACTAACTTTATGGATTTGATCCGTAGCATAAGAATCGTTCTTAGGCAAGAAGATAAGTTGTACATTCTCGATGGGCCTCTCCCTGCTGAACCACCGCCTACTGCCCCTAGGGCAGAAAGAGACAATTACAAGAAACATCGTAATGATTCTAGAGATGTAAGTTGTCTCATGCTTGCTGCTATGTGCTCAAAACTCCAACAAAGTTTGGAACATTTGGAAGCCTATGAGATAGGCGTGGAGTTGAGAACCATGTTTCAAGAGCAAGCCAGACAAGAGAGGTACAAGACCATTGTTGCATTCACTACTTGTAAGATGAATGAAGGGCAACAAGTGAGTCCTCACTTTCTTAAAATGAAAGGTTATGTAGAGCACCTTGAGAAACTTGGCTATCCAATCCCATTAGATCTAGCCACGGATCTCATTCTTAATTCATTGCCTAAAAGTTATAATCAGTTTGTGATGAATTATAACATGCATGGAATGGATAAGAATCTCTCTGAGTTGCATGGGATGCTCAAAACTGCAGAGATGAAAATTGTGGAGAAATTTTCTCCCGTGCTCTTGGTTCATGATGGGAAGAAGGCTAGTGCCAAAGGAAAGGGTAAGAAAGTTGTCAAACCCAAAATAAGCAAGGCAAAGGTTGCCAAAGCTTCTGAGACAAAACCCGATTCACAAAAGGATGCAATCTGTTTCCATTGTCAAGAAATTGGTCATTGGAAACGTAATTGCAAGGCTTTCTTGGAAGAGCAAAAGAAGAAGAAGGGCAGCAAGACTGCGTCGACTTCAGGTATCTATATGATAGATATTCTCCTTTCTACCACTGATTCTTTGGTATTGGATACCGGATGTGGTTCTCACATTTGTCTAAATGTGCAGGGACTAAAGAATAGGAGACTGCTTAAAGAAGGTGAAGTAGATCTACGCGTGGGGAATGGAGCAAGAGTTGCTGCATTAGCCGTAGGGACTTATGAAGTCACTTTACCTTCCGGATTAATTCTTGTTTTGAACAATTTTTATTATGTTCCGGATCTAAGCAGAAATATTATTTCAATTTCTTGTTTGGATAATGAAGGTTTTAAGTTTCTTATTGAGAATAAGAAGTTTTCTATTTATTTAAATGATGTGCTTTATGGTATTGCTAATTAATTTAATGACCTTTATATCTTGGATGTCAAGAATGAAAATAATGACAATGTCTATCATGTAAATAAGAAATCTAAACCTAATGATGTAAATCATACTTATTTATGGCATTGCCGTCTCGGTCATATTAATGAGAAGCGTATCTCAAAACTCTATGGGGACGGACTTTTGGGTTCATGTGACTTAGAGTCATATGATACTTGTGAGTCGTGTCTTCTTAGAAAAATGACTAAGACACCTTTTACCAAGCTAGGTGAAAGGGCAAGCGACTTATTGGGGTTGATACATTCCGATGTATGCGGACCATTAAGTAGCAATGCTAGGGAGGATTTCAATACTTCATAACCTTCACTGATGATTATAGTAGATTTGAGTATGTTTACCTAATGAAACATAAAGTGAAGCATTTGAGATATTTAAAATATTTCAAAATGAAGTAGAAAAACAACTTGGCAAAAGTATTAAGGCACTTCGATCAGATCGAGGTGGAGAATACTTGAGTCAAGAATTTGATGATCATCTAAAGAATTGTGGAATAGTATAACAATTGACTCCACCCGGAACGCCACAATGGAATGGTGTGTCCGAAAGGAGAAATCGGACTTTGTTAGACATGGTTCGATCAATGATGAGTCAAGTTAATCTTCCAATATCCTTTTGGGGTTACGCTCTAGAAACCGCTGCTTTCACACTAAATCATGTTCCAACTAAATCGGTTCAAAAGACTCCATATGAGATGTGGAGCGGAAAGAAAACTTGTTTATCTTTCATGAAGATTTGGGGTTGCGAAGCTTTTGTCAAAAGACTTGTCTCAGACAAACTTGCACACAAATCTGATAAATGTATTTTCGTGGGATATCCTAAGGAAACTAGAGGATATTACTTTTACAACCGTGAGGACAACAAATTGTTTGTTGCCCGAACTGGTGTCTTTCTAGAGAAAGAGTTTCTCTCCAAAGAAATTAGTGGAGTAAAATAAATCTTGAAGAAATTCGAGACCCAGAAAATAACATTGAACCAATAGTGGAACAAGAACAAGAACCACAAGGAGTTGTGGAACCTGTTCAAAATACACAAGCAACTCGCAGATCTGGTAGGTTACGATCCGAGCCCGAGAGATATGGATTTCTCGTAACGGATAGTAAAGAGGTAGAAATCATTGAGAATGATGAACCATCAACCTACCAAGAGGCGATGTCTTCTCCTGATTCGGATAAGTGGCTTGGAGCCATGGAATCCGAATTGCAATCCATGCGAGACAATCAAGTTTGGAATTTGATTGATGCGCCCGAAGGTGTAAAAACCATAGGATGCAAATGGGTCTTAAAGAAGAAGACTGACATGGATGGGAAGGTGCATACTTACAAAGCTAGGCTTGTAGCGAAGGGTTATAGGCAAGTTCATGGTATTGACTATGATGAGACCTTTTCACCCGTAGCAATGATCAAGTCTATAAGAATTTTGCTTGCCATTGCCGCATATCATGACTATGAAATATGGCAGATGGACGTCAAAACCGCTTTCCTGAATGGAAAACTCCAAGAGGATGTGTATATGACACAACCAGAAGGTTTTGAACAAGATTCTAAAGTATGCAAATTGCAGAGATCCAGCTGGTCTTGTGTTGTGGAGTCGGGACAGTGGTAGGGATTATAATGGCACACGAGCCAAGTTTATTGTAAGGCTTCTACCATTGGTTTGCCATTTTTAACCCCCAGTTCAGATTGGCCTTGGATGTGATAAACTAGCTCCCTCGAGTGAGCATTTGGGTTATGACTATGTGTCATACTTCCCTCTCTGGTTACTTTGGTTCTATTGGTTATGGTTTGGTTTTCGGGATCCCGACTTCAGCTATTTATGCTGCTAAGATGGTTTTCTCAGATGGTTATATGTTTGATTCGAGAACCTTGGCTTAGTATCCATGTATGAGTGAATAATTTAGCCTTACGTGCTTCCTGATGAGTTGGTCGTTATTTCCAACCGGTATGGGATGGTTGGCGATAGGGAGCCTCTCATGTTATGTTCTATATGCTATATGATTATTTGTTGATATAGTTTCTTTCTGATTATCATATCAGCATGTAACGTAGTTGCATTTTAGTAGCTTACTGAGATTCATTCTCACCCTTATTTGTTTACTGTTTTAGATAAAGGCAAGTCCAGGGAATAGGATAATTGCACGGGAGGACGTCGTGGTGGTAAGAGTTTGGGATATGAATTTTTTCAAGGTTACATTACATAGATGTATAACCTTTTGGGTAGAGTTTCCGTGACTTCATCATTTTGTAACACCATTATTTTGGATAATGTTGGTGTATGTACATATGTATAAAAGTTTGTGAGCCTTCGAGCTAAGTACTTTCGTTTGTGAAAGAGTTTGTTTGAAAGTTAAATGAAGTCTTTGAACTTCGAGTGTGAATTTTGTTAAACTTTATGAAAGTATATTTCAAAAGAAAAATTTTCTAAAAGTGTTTTATAACGTCTTCCACTCGTGTCCCGAGCGTGGGGCCAAGTAGGACCACGGGTCTGGGGCGCGACATTAAAATTGAGTGTTTATTTAACAAATGACAATTTAAGTGTTTATTTAACAAAGGGTTAATTACTTTATGTTGTTTTAAATTTGGTGAATGTAAAAAGTAATTTATTATGTTCATAGAATAAAATTTAAATTTATTTATAATTTTCTTTATTTTAAATTTATTATTTAGAAAATAATCTAAATCCTTTTATATTTAATATAGCTATTAGATTAATTTGTTTAATAATTTTGAGTTTTTTAATAAATTTATTTTATATATGATAATTACTTATTTTATTATATACTTGATTATTTAGAAAAATGATTATTTTTTTAGAAAAAAATATTTATTTCATTTTTAAACCTTTTGGGTTTCAAAAATTTCACTAAAGCGATTTGCTCCTAATGCCAAGGGACGTAAAAATCCTAAGGTCAGACAGGAGTGGGTTGTCAAAAGTTGCTAACTCTAGGACCCAAGAATAAAGGGGACCTGCTATCTTAATGTCTATTTTTCAGGTCTCCTGCTTCACTGCGCATTCTTCACAAGCTAAAGCGCATATATGGTATCTCGACAGTGGATGTTCTAGCCCTTACTAACTAATATCATTACAAATCCATCCATTTAGTCGATCACGTGCCATTCACATGACACTTAACTGACTTTTCGAACGATTTCCGTCAAAAAGCCCTTAACTGGCGAAGATTTCACATTTGAAGCCCTGAACTAGCGAAAAAAAAACTTCCGGGCCCCTGATAGACAACCTCCCTTGAGTTCAGGCCCTAAATTGTCATTAACCCTTTTTTTTGTGATGAGTACTGAAAATTGAAATTCAATATATCCTTTTGGCCCCCAGCCTTTTCTCTTTTTACTAATCCACTTACACCTTTTTCTCTTATTCATTTGCCACGATCAACCCCTAGACCTGTATAAATATATACATATAATTGAGTGAAAGTGGCACTAGAAGCAAATTGATAGACCGAAAAAGATGGGAGATGAGGAAAAGCATGAGGGTGGTGATCATGATCATAAGCACAAGGGTGGGTATGTCAGGTACATGCGTGGAGTAGAGGCTCGGCGTTCAATCAGTGCATTCCTTGTCACTTTCCTGGTCCTAGCAGGGATCACCGCTTTGGTTGTGTGGCTGGTGTACCATCCCCACAAGCCTAAATTCAGTGTGGTGGGAGCTGCAATCTATGGGTTCAACGCCTCCACTCCACCGTCCATGATTTCAACCACCATGCAATTCACGGTCGTGACTAGAAACCCAAACGAGCGCGTCTCCATCTACTATCAGCACCTCTCCGCTTTTGTCTCATACAAGGACCAGGCCATCACACCCCCACTGATGCTCCCACCTCTCTACCACGGCAAGGAGAGAACTGTGGCCCTCTCCCCTGTGCTGGGGGTGGCAAGTGTGCCGGTGTCCCTAGAGGTGGTGAATGGGCTGATGACGGATCAGGAGTACGGGGTGGTGGGGCTCAGGCTGGTGTTGATGGGGAAGCTGAGGTGGAAAGTAGGAAGGATAAAGACGGGGTGGTACGGGATATATGTGAAATGTGACATGTTGGTAGGGATGAAGAGAGGGGTCGTGGGAGAAGTGCCATTGCTTGCTTCCTCAGTTTGTCGTGTTGATGTATGATCCATCCATCCCATGGATATATTAAGTGTTCTTTTGTTGTTGTTGTTTCAATCGTCTGGTTTTGATGTTGATGTTGTTAAGTTAAATGAAAAAGCCATGTACGTACGTAGCTAGATTTGGATTGTGGTCTCTCGCTCTTGGACATTATAGCCTTGTTTATTAAATATATATATTTTTTTTGTGTGGTGTAAAAAAAAAAGTGATGCAAAGGGAATAAATAAATATTCCCACTAAAAAAGTGAAAAAAAGAATAGAAAGAAGGGTCAAGTAGACAGAATGGGAGCATCAGCATCAGATTCAATCTCTTTAACCTCTTATGTCCTTTTCATTCTTCCCAACGTACCTTACCTGTGTGTGCCTGATCTAAATATTGTTTTGGTCAAATTTTGTAATCTAACTTCGAGGAGAAAAGTTGGGTTATATAGAATATAACACTAAGAACTCAAGAAGTAATAGACACGGTATTTAGACGAGGAAAACTTTTAAGCAACGTGTTCGCCGGCATAAAACCTCCAATGGCGGGATTTTATTAATGATGATGGAAGTACAAGGAGATTGAAAATAAGAATGTAGCTCAAAGTAAAAATGCAATGTGCGTTGTGTGTATTACATAGAGTGTGTTATCTATTTATATTAAAAGAGTAGAACGTAAACATCAAGGCCTAAGATCTCGGAGAGTTTGTTGATAGCCGAGTTATCCTTTGCCGTTGGACTTGAGTTGATAAGAGTTTGTTTTTGACTTGGTATTTGCTAATAAGTCACGTGTTTTATGAAACATCTCCATGAATGAATTAAATGTGAGCTGAAAAATAGGAGAATTATGTACCTACAAAATAAACGTGTTAATAGATCAAGATGGATAAGACAAGTCGTAGAATCAGGTTGTTGGAGCAAGTAGAAGTCTTCAAGTTGTTGGTGCAGAGTAAATTTTCACTCCAAACAATTGCCCCTGATTTTTTATTTTAAAAAGGAATTTTAGGGTAAAAAATCACCATTTCCGCTGGCACCAATTAAGCATGTGATTAGAGTGGTGGAGGTGATGGTTGAGTAGCCACTTAGACCTATATGTACTTGAACCCATATTGGAGTCTATAACTGTCCACGATCTTTTTAAAGACCCCATCTTGATTTCCTCTTTCTGCAAGACTGTTCTAATCCTCAAGTACCTCACGAAATTGCAGCGGTGAGTTTGTTCTTAATTTCTTTTAGCTTTCTCGTCTTTCTCTTAAGATTCCCTGCCTGAAGGTTTTACTTGTGTAGGGTTCATAGAGCATCCTGAAGATGAAAGGTGTGAAATCGGATCCTCTGATCTTGAAAACCTAAAGAAGCTTTTCCCAAAAAATGCAGAATTTTTAGACCCTCATGCTCTTATGAGTTCTGATTGTGTTTCAAATGACTGGATAGAATTCTTATAATATCCCTTCTTGATCGGCTTATCATTCCCGTTCCCTCCTTCTATCACTCGTTTCTTCGAAACCATCGGCTTAGCCTTTACCCAATTGATGCCAGTTGGATGGAGAAATCTAGTGAGCTTGGAGAGGTTGAGCACTGAGATGGGTTTGAAGGTAGACTTGGAAGAGCTTGGGTTTTTCTATGATTTAAGGTCTCATGGAAGCAAAATATTTGGATTTAGGGTGAAAACTAGGGCTCATTGCTTGGTCACAGAGTCTATTGATAAGGATAGGAAGTGGAAAAATAGGTTTTTCTATGTGAGAAGTGCTAGTTTACAAAGGGTTGAGAAGATTAGTTCGGTTTGGTCGGATGAAGGTAGGATTATGTTGGTTTTCTAATTATGCTATTGCAAACCTAATATTGGAGTGGCTACGGTGTGCGCCTGGGGGGCCTGAAGAGGCGGTATGAGGAGATCCTGGCGACTCTTGAGGCCGGTGGAGGTGATGTAGAGGTGACTGCCTGAGTATTTAGTTGGTATGGTTTGTCGCAGACCATTTTTGCTAACGCCGGCACTACGGTGATGATTCCTTTGTTGGGATGTCTGGCGGATCTAGATGCAGTGGGCCGGATTGCTTGGGGAGCTGTGGGCTTGGCAGAGTTGTACCGCTCTTTGGATAGGAGTTGTAGGTCTCAGTCGGCGTCAGTCGATTGTTTACACTTTGCCTTGGAGGTATGCTCCTTTCTTTGCTATTTATGGTTTCAGTCTTTTCATCTTTGTAGACTATTTCTGATTATGTTTCATGATCTCTTTTGGCAGCGTTGGGCCTACGAGATCCTTGCTTTGAGTCAGTTTGGGACGACCAGTGCTCGGTCCACTTATCCTTCTATGTGCCGATGGGTACCTAGTTGCAGGAGCAGAGGGGATGCGACTTCTTGGCACTATACATACGCTCAGCTTAAGACCATTCTGGTGGGACCCCAGCCGAGAGACATGACATTCTATCCATGGGCGGAGCTAGATTTTGAGTTGCTTACCACAGGGGCGATTGAGGTGACGGGCCAGAGGAGGCTGTTGATCGGATATAGCGGGGATGCCCTTTATTTGGGTGAGAGGGTATGTGCCCAGCATGGGACAGGTAGTGTCTACTTGGTTCCGGTGGATCCTCCACGATTTATAACTGATCTTGCGTCTCTGCATGACCGGGTTAGGTTGACCGAGGTCCTCGATGCTAGACAGTTTGTTGTAGAGGGTGCCTCGTATGATGATTTTGCCATGACACGCCTAGGGGGCCCACGCGCTATGATAGAGGAGAAGTTGAGGGAGATGGGACAGAGGCATGTCGAGCCGGCGGCACCGGGCCTAGCGGGTCCTTCCTTTGATAGGTTTTTTGGAGCTCCTCTGTATGATTATGCTGACGATAATGGTAACCCTCAGTGGGTTCAGTATAAGGAGGGCGAGATAGCTCCGGAGTTTCAGATCCCGGCGGGTCACATCAGTGTATGTACTTTTACCCTTTCTTTTATTCATCCCACTTCTGTCTTTATTCATCTTCTCATTTGGACTCGTTTTGACATGCTTGTGTCGCATTTTTCTTAGGTGACTAACCGGACCTATGGGGCTATGGCACGCCGTGAGTATGGTCTACGAGCGGTGATCCGGAGGCTGCACAAGAAGGTGGCGAAGGGTCTCCGCAAGTTGGCGGAGTGTGGCGCTTCTCCTCCTTCTAGTGACGACGATGGTGCTCCAGGCGGATGTCCTCCTCCACGGAAGAGGACTCGAGATGATGCCGATGGATCAGCTTCTTAGATCTGCAATAATTAGTCGTAGCAAAGACAGTAGAATAGTAATATTCATGGATGGCTATATAATTTATATCTTATGCTTTATGTCTTGTAGCATGTAGCATGTAGATAGTATGTATGCAGCATATAGATAGCATGTAGATAGTATGTATGCAATGCATGCGATGCAGTCTCAGAGCGTGTTGTACGGGCTGAGGGTACCCTAGTTGGGTTTATAAACTTCTTGGTATCTGGTATATCTGTTTTTATGCAGGTTTCGGATCAGCCCGGCTGGGTGGATTGGGCTAAAAACAGGTGGACCCTTTCATTTTTTTTATTCGAGGTGTGAGCTTGAGTTGCCTAAAGGTGATTTAGGGATTTTTACCTATAGGAGATGGGATGCAGGACCCAAGGGTATCCTAAGTTGTAGGGTAGCTGGTATAGGACTGAGTCAGTTAGGACATCACGGAGATGAGACAAAAGACATTTTGTAAATTTGTGGAGACCGAGTGTGCGGGTTTCAAACAATGTGTCGTGATAGAAAATACTTTTGAAAATTTAATGACCTTATAAAGATACCTTATAATTAATTACAGTCTAATTAATTCAAGTACTTGTCCTTCGTTGGATTTGTTGATTCCGTCGGGTCGCTGGTGATTTCTGAGTAGCCAAGCCATGACCTAATCCTTTATGGGGAAGCCCCAGTCCTATAGAGGGTACTTGAAAGAGGTCAACCATGTTGAACTTTGATGAAGAGATGACCTTTCGTGGAGAGTAATCTTGTTGGAGCATCGGTAGTCGGTCCAATTCCGTTGGGGGAGCCTCAGTTTGGCATAAGGTGGGGGGATCCTACCTCCTTTTTAGATGCACCCTATTTTTTCTCTAGACTGCCCGTGCAGGTTTTCAATCTAGGTGGGTATATTCTTTTTGCGTCATTTTTTTTTTTCCAGTCCACTCAAAATAAAGAAAAAGACAGAATTGTATGGACGACTTACAGGAGCCTTTTCGTTATGGTAAGAGAAGAGAGAGAGAAAACGAGAGAGAGGGAGTTGTCACATTTTGACTCTTTGGACAACTGAGTGTATATATGTACAAAAGGAAGGAAGCCCTTACTTGACATAAAATAAGTATTTAGCTCTTTCCTTGATTGTAGAACAGAAGACTTGTTGAGACATTTGAAAATTATTCTATTCAGAATTGTCTTTTGATTGCTCGAGAATGGACATCGTTGATTAGTTATGTATCTTATGATTATGTTTTAGACAAGTAGTCTCGAAATAATAAACACCTTGATTAATCGAGAAAGAGAATAGAAATTATAGTGTATGGGGAAGAGAGAAAAGAATGAAAGTTGGCTCGAGGTGGGTTGTATATTTTGGACCGGACCAGGAGGTTGCCTACGTTTTTCTCGATGTGAGAAGCTCTGGTCCGCGTAGTTCGAGGATGACCCGGTTGATGATGATACCGGGTTTGAGTGGGTATATGTGGGAAGAGAGAAAAGAAATAAAGTTGGCCCCAAGGTGGGTTGTGTTTGGTTTTGAGTGGTTGCCCGGTTGATGATGATACTGGGTTTGAGTGGTGGTCTTCTCCATTGTTGCTTGTTTCTTTAGACCGCTTCGTTTGTAGTTGTTGCTATGGACTGTTGCTGTCGAGTAGTGTTGAACTCCTTTGAAAAGAAAGAAAAATAGAAAATAAGAAGTGAAAGAAAAATGGTACTTTTACCTTCTATGATGATAGCCCCTTCTATTTTTCTTTGCTTTGATTTATTTCTTTGTGCACACCCTTGTTTTTGCCTAGGCCGCCCTTGCGGGTTTTCAACCTAGTGGGCTTGTTTTTGTGCAATTTCTCTAATTTTTGCTTAAGCCGCCCGTTGTGGGTTTCGACCTAGCGAGTTTTTTTTTATGTACATATACATAAGAAACGTTGGGCAAGATGAGCCCGTAGTTCACTTTTATCTTTGGGAGGTAGAAGTCGTAGAGGGGGTTTGAATAGCCCCTTGCATATCGTTGACATCTTCGTGGGGAGACAGACAGCCCCAGTGCATCGTCATGTTGTAGTTGGACGACCTCTATGATTGTGCGGACGCTTCTTCGATGGTGAGCAGCTCCGCAGTTGTCGTCTTCTTTGAGGACATGAGGAGTATATAAAAAGAAGGTGTTCTCAGTGGGTGTACATGAGGGGTATATAAAGAGGGTGCACACAGTGAGTGTACACGAAGAGTATAAAGTGTAAACAATGAGTGTACACGAGCAGAGTATATAAACTGAGTGTGTATATGTATGATGGTAGGTATAGAGAGTGTATATAGAAAAAAGAAAACTATTCGATTGATCAAAGCGTTTGTTATTTTTGGACTAATTGTTTTTTTAGTTATGTATGATGGTTTGTGGGTCCATTTACCTTTTATTGAGTCTTCATTAATGAGTATATTCACGATTAATTCGTCATATAAAGATATAGCAATCAATTGACAATTGAGATTAATACGACTTTCATGGTATTGATTTATGTATGCAAGATTATGTCTCAAGTCTAGAGAGAAAAGAAATAAAGACTCTTTTATTATTGAAACAAAAAGACTAGTCCGAGGTGGACTTTAACAATCTAACTAGGGTCCAAAGTGGACTTTTGCTAGTAAAATAAAAGATTAATGTCCAAGGTGGACTTTGAATGAAAGAGACTCTCTAGAACCTATGAAGACTGAAAGACTTTTTTTTTTATTATTATTATTGAAGGAGGTAGCCCCGGTGTAGTTTCTTCCTTGTTTGAACTTCCTCTATGCCCATGTGTTCCTTTGGCGGGTGATAGCTCCGCTATCGATGAGGCTTTGGATCCTCCTCTTCAGTCGGAGGCAATCCTCGGTGTCATGTCCAATGTGTTGGTGATATTTTCAATATTTGGAGGGATGCAAGTCTTGTTTCACCATGAGAGGTTTGTAGTTGAGTAAAGGAGACAACTTGCCGGCTTGAACTAGACTTTTGAAGCATTTGTCTAATGGCATACCCAAATCATCGTACTCGCGTTCGTCCTTCTTTTCACGAACCATCTTTGGGGGAGGTTTAGGTACCGGCATTCCTTGCTGATGAGCAGTCATAGGAGGCATCCCAACGGGGAGAGTCTGTGGTGGCCCATACATTTGAGGAGCGTATGGGTGTTGAAATTGAGAAGGATGGAGAGTGCGGTTGAGGTACTCGTAGATGCCATAGATATCAGGCCGGAGACGCTCCTCGGTGTCCTTTAGAGCCTTGTATATCTCATTCTGAAAGTGGTCTGCTTGCTTGAGGAGGACAGTCTCAAAGTAGGCTTCTTGTTCATTAAGAGCGGTCCGGAAGAGGGTTTCTTGCTCATTGAGGATAGTCTCGAAGTGGGCCGTTTTCTTGTTGAGAATGGTCTCAAAGTGGTCCGCTTTCTCATTGAGAGTGGTGATGGCGTGGAGGGTTGTCTCGGGATCTTGGGTAGTACCCTCGGTTGTTACTTCGACATCCCATTCAGCAGACATGATGTAGGATTGTGTAATTGTTGTGGAGGAGTTAAGTATTTGAATTGAATTAGAATTATAATTAATGACAAGGCATTGTTTATTAAATCATTTTTTGTGAAAGGACTCAATCTCCGTATTTTTTGAAATGTACTTTGAATGAAAAGATTAAAAGTTTGACCGGGCCGAAGCTGCCTATGTTCCCCTTACCATGAGGGAGAGGTCCCACATGATAAGAGGCTCAGGTCACCGTAGTTCGAGTTTAAGTAAGACAAGAGAGTGAGTGACCGCAAGAGGTCAGTGATTTTTTTTTGAAAACCATAAGTATTAGAAGATGACTGTAGAGGTCAAAAAGAAAGGGAGATGGCTCGGTCCTTGGTCAAGTAAAGGTGGAGGGAGCCTATGTAAGGTGGTTCTTGACTTGAATGAGTTGGGTAAGGATTGACATGGATAGACCAAGAGGTGGGTCATCTAAGATCGGCTAGCTTGACTAAAGGTGGGGTCAAGATGACGGGTTGACCTAGACGGGTCGATGACGGGTTGACTTAGATGGGTCAAGGTAACAGGTTGACCTAGACGGGTCAAGGTTATGAGTTGACCTAGACAGGTCGATAACGAGGAAGCCTAGATGGGTTGATCTAGACAGGACGGCGGTAGGTAAGTTGACCTAGGAAGGTCAAAGGTTGACTAGGTTGGTTCATGCAACATGATGAATGATGACAGTAAAGATGATTTAAGATAACCGCTTTGGTAAGTGTTCTTAAACTCAATCAAGGTGCATAGTTTAGACACAGACAAGGTTAAACCTCAACCACTCGCAAGCATACACGGTGAGTTAGATAAACCGGGTGCCACGAAGATATAGGCGACAGGATGACCTAAATCTGTGCACTCAGCGGATTATCCGAAGTAGGGTGTGCAGTGTGACACAGACTAGTGGTAGTGTGTGATTAAAATGTGATTTTTATGATGAGATGCAATGCATGAGAGAAGTCTACTAGCATAACAATTTATAGTTATAGTATTTAAGCATGAAATAAACATAAGCAGAGCAGATCTACAAAAAAACCTACAGGAAATCGTTAGAACCAGTTTTGCAGAAAAGAGGAGCCGTACGGCTTGACAGAGGGCGGACGGATCAAAAGCAGCCGTACGGATTATAGTTACAGAAACGTGAGAAATTGCAGAAGTGCAGTTTTTTAAAGAAAAAGAGCGCACGGAGCAGTTAGAACACACACAAAATCATGAAGTAATGAAAGTCAGACCCTCTTAAGTTTTGATTTTTGTTTTAAAAAACAAGTCCCCAGCGGAGTCGCCACTGTGAATACGCGTGATAGAAATTGAGAGTCGCCACGCTGTTATATTTATTGTTAAAACACTGAAAAAACCATTTATGAGAATAATAGGGTTTGGGGGTCAATTTACAATAAGAGAAGAATATTATGGTGACCACTCCTATTTCCCGACAAATCGGTCTTTCTATCATGATCGATGTGTGTGTGTGCATTAGTGTTTGAGACCAAATCCGAGGATTGCCTACGTTCTTCTCATCGTGAGAAGCTCAGGTCAGCGTAGTTCATTGATGAATTAGAATAGGGAGATGAAGAGGGATCATGCATAAAGAGGGGGAAGATTAGGGTTAGAAGTAGTTCCTAGATCATATTAGGGTTTGATGAAACCCTAGAATCATCATCGGCTATGTTATATGAACAAAAATAAGGATTAGAACCCTAGATCTAGTATGTTATGTAGAATAAGTCTTAGATCTATCATAATAATAAGAACATCATGAAAACATATGAATGAACATGTAAAACATGAATATCACTACCCTAAACATGGCATATATTATGAGTTCAGACTAAGAATATGAAGAACGCATGAAGAACATATGAATATGAATGCATAAACATAATGAAAACATGCATAATATAGATCTAGCCTAAGAAGAACGTAAGTAAAAGGGTTAGTAGAGTTACCTTGATCGGCAAGAACTATGATCGAAGCTTCTTAATGATTCGAAGAGGCTTTGAGGGTGCCAGAAAGGCTTAAACTTGGAGTTTTCTCATCATTTTGACTCTGAAACTCGCAGAAATAATTGTGTGTCTGATTTGTGGAGAGGAGGCCCTATTATAGGAAAACAGGATTTAGGGTAAGAGTGGCCGTACGGCCGTATAGGCGCCGTACGGAGGTGATCTAGCCGTACGGATGTGAACTCCAGATTACGTGGTTATCAAGATTTTAGCGAATCCTTATCAGTTTGTTCTTGGGATTTGATCAATATCCTAGTAGATTTCGACCTAGAACTGATTTCGTCAATCTGGAACTCTGGAGAACTGTCGGATAAGTCCCTGTCAGGTTTTTATTGCCTAAAAGGTCCTTAGAGGCTCCTAAAGGTCTAGGAATTCCTCAATCTTCAGATCGGGTACTAACACTTTGGCCTTAGAGCCCTTTCCTTCTTTTGAAACTACGAGCACAGGAGAGGCTTTTTCTGCTGTCTTTAGCATCCCACGCAACTCAAACAGAGACTTATCCATACCATGCATATTATAGTTCATGACGAACTGATTATAGATTTTAGGTAATGAATTCAAAATAAAATCAGTAGCTAACTCAACAGAGATGGGATGCCCAAGTCTCTCCAAATGCTCAAAATGGGCCTTCGTCTTCAAAACATGAGGACCCACCGCCTGTCCTTCACCCATCTTGCATGAGATTAGGGCAGCTATGGTATCGAACCTTTCATGCCTTGCTTTCTCTTGAAACATATCTTTCAACTGAGTGCCTATATCATAGGCTCCAAGTGTTCAAGAGTCTTCTGAAGCTCAGAACACATGGCAGCAAGCATGAGACAATCGACCTCACGAGAATCATTTGCATGTTTCTTGTAAGCATCCTTCTCTACATTTTATGCAAACATATATTATATGTATTAGTACCAATTTTCATAAAGAGATTTAATAATTGTATTTCATAAATACTCCCACTAAATTATATAACCTTCACATACATTAATGTATAATATAATTTATGTGGGCTAAGATTTCATTTAAATTTTGACACCGCGATGGCAAGCTGCTCAAAATTCAAACTATTTAGGTAGGTAACTTTTACCAATCATATCATATATGATTCTTAGATCCTTTTATGATATTCCTTTAAGACATCGTATGTCATAAGCATGTTTTAATCTCATCTTGTGCCTTAAGACCAAAACTCTTTTGATAGTTTAATTAAGTCAAACCATGATTGACGCATAGGAACCACTCTTTCACTCATCTTGTTCATATAATGATAGAATCAATGCGCCTCGCGATGGTTAGATCCCGCACAAAACTACCCTTTGTAATCCCAAGTGTCTATCATGGGCTGGCACGTGACTTAATTGTTTTCTAACAAGAAGGTTCAACTCATATAGCACATATTTATACGCACATAATATAAACACATAAAGCATCGGTTAACAATTTAATTAATCCCATTAATTAAACTATGATTTCATGTGATTTATTTATGGGGATAAATTCTTTAACACGTAATTGAGAGCACTATTGTACGGTCGAAACTAAGCCAAAAGGCATCCAAAATCCCGTACCAAATTTCGAAACTAGAAGAAAAAACTATGTAAGGTCGAAACTAACCCAAAAGGCATCCACAATCCCCTTACATAAAGTATCTCGATTCTAAATTCTTTTGTCTCATCAATTTATGACTTTGTCCTTGAGATTTGTTTTCAGGAAACACGGTTTCTAAAACCAGCCATCTGACAAACAAATTCAATCCAAAGTAATTTTGAAATTGACATTTAATTTCAGGAAACACGGTTTCCAAAACCAGCCATCTGACAATTAAATTCAATTCAAAATATTTACCACTGTGTTTCAATTTTAAAACCCTAAAATTGTTTTCCTTGATTCAATTAGGGTTTGGTGTTCATGATGATCAAATCACCATGTTCATCAAAACCTTGAATAAACAATTTATTCTTGAATCTAGGATCATCAACAAATTAATACAATTAACTTTTGATGATCACAACGAACATAATAATTAAATTATTATTGCAATCTTAGATCCCACATAACATATATAAAACGGTGCGATTTTATGATCTCCATATATCTATATACATACATAAAATACAAATCACATAAACATCATGAATCTAAATTCAAATAGCATGCTAACACATATAATCCAATTATATTATCAACATGTTATTATTAAAATAATCATGATGAACGGGGCTCTGATACCACTCTTGGGTTTTGCACAATCATGCACAGCGAAATAATCCCAAAGCCTAGATCCATTCAAGATGATTAAATTAATACGGAGTTGAATTTAGAATACTAACCGTGATGGAGCTTTAAAATTTTTCGGATCTTTGAAAACTTCATTCTTCAAGATTTGATCTTCTCCAAGCTTTTCTTCAAGTCTTGATCGCAGGAACACGAACTAGAATATGATTAAGCAATCACCCTATATGGATATCCACACGCGAACGAATATTAAGAACTCATTTTGATCTGGACTGCTAGATCCAAAATAGGCTATATGAAATTAGGGTTCTTGATCTTTGATTCTCAATCTTTGATCAAGAATATTGTTTCTCCAAACAACTAGGTTTCATATGTTTAATGGCTGGTGAAAAGATACTTATATAGTCCCTAGTCCTTAACCCTTAATGACCTAGGAAACCTAAATCCCGTACACCTAATTAAACCTGCAGTTTTCGGCCCAGACAGCTTTGGCACGGTCGTGCCTTAAAACTGGCACGGTCGTGCCAATTGGTCCAGCAGTGCCTTCCCTTGGTCGATTAATGGCACGGTCGTGCTTTATAATCGGCACGGTCGTGCTTCATAAGCGGCACGGTCGTGCCAGACCAAAATTATGCCTTTTTTTGGCTTTTCACAATTCGTTCTATTGTGTGTGACCCGATAGGATTATATCAAGTTGGCAATGAGTCCAAACACATTTTGTTCTCATAAATCATAAGCGGACCCTAGCAGGCCATCATGATTACCCAAATGATACAACTTTATCAAAGTTCGCTTATCCTTTATAGAACATATCACAATCCTTTTGTCTACGATGTCATTGAGCGTAAGCCATGGTCAATGGTCAACTTACAATGCTCAATACTTTTCTCGATTCCAAATAGTTTGATAATACAAATGACATTGATCATATCAATTCATTAGAGCACGGCCATGCATTTCATCAATACTATTCATCGAAGGACCCAAGCTTGACATCTCTCATGTAGAGGGACAAATTCCATCTTGACTTATTACACTTCCCTACATAGCTTCGATCATGCCAATCATATCCTTTATAATTACTTGGTTAAGAGTAACGTTTGAATATGTCAAACATGATGTCCACTATGTGGAAGATCGTAATAATCTCAGGTCTAAGGATTCTAATGATATAACTATTTAGAGGTTTAATTATGACATTTTGACATTGACATAAACCTCATAGTTGGACCATGTCCAGTATGTGTTCTCCAACAGATATCCATAAGTTTAACTTGTATCCCATACACATGATCATATGATCATCAAATTAAACTTATACTAGTTCTTCATAAGTACTAGGGACATAGATTATTATAATAAAACATGTAACAATAAATAATAATCCAAAACATATTTTTATATAAACAAAAAGTGATAACAAACATTGTCAAACAACGTGCCAAATAACATGCCTAGGGCATATACACCAACATATATTTCTTTTAAGGGGTTAATTAAACATTTCTTAAAGTAAAAGGGCTGAAAGAGTTAAGAATTATATTAATTTTCGAATTATTATTAAACTTATTATATTTTCCTTAAACCTATATCTCTCCAACGCCATGTTCATATTCTCCACCTTCTCCGCCACCACTTTCTCCGTTGCCACCCCACTACCCCATACTTCCTCTACCCAATCTCCTTTATCACAACCCTCTCATCCACCGGCCTAGGCGCATCCTTTGCCTTCTGATACTTTTCTGACAGTATAAATTGCATCATCACCAACTTACCTTCACCTTCTTCCTTCGTCACGACCGGATCCGTCATGGAAATTGGCTCCAATAACGATTTCGTTATCACTGAAGCGGTCATTTCACATCAGGCTTTGTGTTTTGTGGGTTGCCAAACACGCCGATGTATTTGTCTAAGAGTGAGAAGACGTCGTCTTTATTGCCTCTGAATTTAGAAGGGTCGTAGGTGACTTAGGCGGCGACGAAGGGGAAGTATTTTCCGATTTTGTTGTCTTCTGCGGATTGGATGGCTTCGAATTTGGATGATTCAATGCTGATTTTTCCAAAAACCAAACCCAGATTCCGATTTCTGAAAGGGCTTTAAATTGAATTCATTTTGTTCCAGATTTTTTTGGTTGAAATTGATTTTGGATTTGGTGATATCAAGGTTTGATTTTTTTGATTGTGAATGTAATGAATTGGGTGGTTGTGAATTGTGATGGCAATGGTGGTTGGGAAAGAGAGGGATGGTGAATGGCTGAGATGGGAAACTGGGTTGATAGATGATGAAGGGGTAGATAGGTAGGGTGAGGATGATCTGGAAGAAGGGGAACTTTAATTTTCTTTCTTTATTACACTTTTATTTCGTTCTTTGTTTTTTTTTTGGGTTAAGGTAATTTGTATTCATATACTCCTCTCTTTCAAAATTTAAAATAAATATTGATAAAAAAATTGGAGATGAAAATTACATACATTACTTTTTTCTAACCTTTTTAATAGGTGCACAAAATTGGTGATTTTTTTTATATTCCTTTGTTTTTACAAATATATAATAAAATAGATGATAATTATTTATTTTTTGTTAAAGTTTTATTTAAAATTTTAATTATAATTTTAATTTTTTTAAACCCTTTTAAGTTTGGAATTTTCTCCTGAAAGAAATTTTAACTTCAAACTAACCAATTCTGTTAGTCATGTGAATGGCACATGCTTTTTAACTGAGTTTTTAGAGAATTCCGTCAAAAAGACCCTATCTGGCGAGTATTTTTCTCATCAAGGTCTGATCTGGAGAAAAAAATATCAGGGTTGGTTTGGAAGGGTGGTATATCACTTTAGGGTCTAAATTGTCATTAACCCTATTGAATAATGAATTCTTTCATAGAGTCCAACTCTGTTAAGAATACATTACTTTATATAATCCAATTCCATGAACAATACGTATTCTACAATGCATCTCAAAGTCTGAAAAACACGAATTCAGAAATCTGCACTGCATGCGAACTGCACGAATTCATGCATTGCACGCGAATTGCATGAAATTCTGCACAAAAATTCAGGACTGCATGTGCGATGCACGTAATCTGCACGGAAATTCTGCACGAAAATGTGTATTGCACGCGAACTGCACGAACACAATTTATCAAATCTTTATCCTTTAAGGATTCAACTATTTATGATAATCAAATTATCATAAGCATCAAACCCTAAGAACAAACAATTTGTTCTTCAAGATCAAGAATCATCAATTCAATAATCATATTAAAGACATTGATGATGCGATACATAGATTAATCATATTAATCATGCATCTTGAAAACCTTGTTTATAATCATACTATATCATATATACAATTGTTTCACCAAACAATTCACATAAATCCCTTATTCTAAATTCACATCATGCTAGATCATATAATCAAATCATATATTTAACATGATAATATTAAAATAACCATACATGAACGGGGCTCTGATACCACTGTTGGGTTTTAAGGGTCCATGCGCAGCAGAATCGGCAACAGAAAATCAACAAAACCCTAGAGCCCATGGATCCATTCATGATGATTAAATTAATAGGAAGATGAATTTAGAATACTAACCGATGTTATGCGTTTAAAATTTCGGATCTTCAAATCTTCAAGTCTTCAAGCTTTATGATTTGATATTCTCCATGTTCTTCGAATCACGATCTCAAGAACACGAACTTGAGATGCTAAAGAAAGCACCCTCAATGTGTATCCACACACGAACGAATATCTAGAACAATTCTAGATCTGGGCTGCTAGATCCCATAGAAACACTTTCTATTAAAAGGCTATATGAATTAATTGGTGTTCTTGAGCTTTTGATTCTCAATCTAACCTCAAGAATGTGTTTCTCAAACACATGGAGGCTACCAATTATGATACAATATCAATCCATACTGATTAGGGTTAAGAGAGGGGTATTTATACTTATTAAACCTAAACACTTTAGGAGAAATAGGTCAAAAACCTGTCCAAAATCGAATTAGGAAAACCAGGCCCGAACCAAGGAGGTCCGACCGGGTCATGTAATGGGTCCGACTGGGTCTTTAGGGAGGTCCGGCCGGATCTGTCCAAGAACCCAGATTTCCTGTTTTTCCTTAATTCCAATTTGACGCCCTTTTTCAAAATTCTAATTTTAGCCTTTTCTCGATTCGTTCTTTTGTGTGTGACCCCATAGGATTATATTAAGTTTTCAATGAGTCCGACCAAGGTCAAACTCATAAATCATGAGCGGACTCTAGCAAACCATCATGACTACCCAATTAATATAACTTAACGAAGTTCGTTTATCCTTATAGAACATATCACAATCATTTTGTCACGCGATATCATATTGAACATAAGCCACGGTCTAAGTCAACTTAAGTGTCCAATGCTTTCTCGATCCCGAGTAGATTGATATGAGCAAATGACATTGAACACTTCAATTTATTTAGGTATGGCCATACACTATCATCAATCTCACTCTCGAGTGGCCAAGCAGATATCTCTCTTTGAGATAAAGAGGGACAACATCCCATCTTGACTTATCATTCTTCCCTACAAGAATCCGATTGTGCCAATCGTAGCCTTTATAACCACCTGGTTAAGGGTAGCGTTTGAGTACGTCAAACACAATGTCCATCATGTGGAAGACGATGATAATCTCAGGTCTAAGGATATCAATGATATAACTAAATGAGATTTAATTTTGACATTTGACCATGATATAAATCTCATAGTGGGTTATGTCCAGTACTTGTTCACCAACAAGTACCCATAAGTTCAATTTGTATCACATACACATGATCATCAATTAAACTTATACTAGTTCTTCATAAGTACTAGGGACGGGGATTATTATAAGAAACATGCAAAACATATAATAATCCAAGTTGTTATTTCTATAACATATGAGAACATGATATAACGTAAGACCTTTATCAAGGGCCTAGGGCATAATCTCTAACAGCACCATACGGCGCCCTAGGAGGCATACGTCTCATAGACAGCCGTACGGTGCCGTAGGGTTTTCTGGGTAGATTTGTTTTTTGGTTTTCTGATTGTTCTATAAATCCTTTACAGAATTCGAATCAGGAATTTAATATGGTTTCAGATGGCAGATTTTCGAAATCGTGTTTCCTGAAATATGATTTAATCCAGAAAATTGCAGAAATCAAAATTCTGAAGAGTTCAAGATTGCTGTAGTCTGTGAAATTGATGAGACAATAAAGGATCTTGAAACAAGATTATCGTTCCATACGGAATTGTGGTTGCCTCTTAGGCCTAGTTTTGGTCGTATGGAAAATTCACTTGGTTTCTTGATTTTAGTACGGAATTGTGGTTGCCTTATGACTTAGTTTCGGCCGTACGTTTTGTGCTCTCTATTTATAGATGTTCTGCGGATTCGAAAGTTTTAGAATTTATCCCTATGAACAAAGTGAAAATTGTTTGGAGAGAAGGAAACTAAATTTGGATTGATTCATCGTATTGGCCAATGGTAGGCTTATGCTTTGTTTCTGGACATACGGATAAAACATCCAATCTGTAAATTGTTTACAGAGAATTTAGAATCTGTCCCCATTATGTTGCTTCATAATTAAATCACAAGATTTTGCTTCTGTTAATTAATTTGATTAATTAACATCCTTTATGCAAAGACTATATTATATTATGTATGACATGATTAAATATATGATGCATGTCTATGAAAATAACCTTCATAAAATTTGAAGTCTTGTGCCAACCCATGATTAAAACACTTGTAAGTACACGTGTAGTTTTATACGGGCTCTAACCATCGCGAGGCGCATTAATTCTATGTTTGTATGAGTAAGATGAGTGAAAGAGTGGTTCCTATGCGTTTAAAGTGGTTTGACTTAATTAGGCTATCAAAAGAGTTTTGGGCCTAAAGCACAGATAGGATTAAAACATGTTTGTGACATAAGATGTCCAAAGAATCCCATGAAAGATCTAAGAGTCATATGTGATATGATTGATAAGGAGTTATCTACCTAAATAGCTTGGTTTTATGCATCTTACCCTCGCGGACGTAAGATCAAGTGAAATATGGATCTTAACCCACATAAATTATATTATACAATCATTGTATTTGAAGGTGTATAATTTGGTGAGAGTATTTATGAAATACATTAACTATCTCTAAATGATAATGGTATAAAATATAAGTGTATATTTATTTGCATATTTGTGTAGAATATTTTAAACTTTAATCATGTATAATTACTGCGATCTACCCACTTAAAAGAATGAGATTAACTTCCTTGACCTAGTCACGAGCTTAAGAATTGTTCTAAAGCAGGAACGGAAGTTATGAATTCTTAATAAATCATATTCCTAAGAAACCTAATGCCTTAAAGACGGACAAAGATATAAATTAGAAACATATGGATGAATCTATGGATGTCAATTGTCCTATAACTTGCTACCAAATGTTTGGAATTTTAGAAGTATCTAAAACACATGAATGCTTATGTGATAAGCAATCACGTAGGAAGCGTTCCTACAAGCAAGAAAGGCAAGAAAAGTTTGAGATTGATTAGAGCCTAACATTCATAAGATGACTAAAAGGTATATTAATAAGTTTTCATGTTTTGAACATGAAGAAACATATTGATCACCTTGAAAGGCGTCATAATCAAGCTAGTTTGGAACTAATAACGGATTTGATATTAATTCATAAGCGACATTTGATTTTTAAAATGCTAATCTTAATATCAAATGGTAATCTTCTCAAACTCTAAAGGTTAATAAGGACAAGGATTTAAGATAAAGGCAAGACAAAAGTTGTCAAGCCTCTTTATGGCTAAAACCTAAAATCCAAAGGATGTAATTGCTACCATGGCAATAAGATTGACCACTGGAGAAATTACAATTTGAATTAAAAGATCAAAGAAAAGGTAGTAGGACTACCGCTTCAAGCATTTATGTTAATCGTCTATATCTAAGTTCTTGGGTATTAGATACCGGATATGGATCCCACATTTGTATAAATGTGTAAGACTTGAGAAATAGAAAGACTACTTAAAGAAGGTAAAGATTAACATATGTGGTAATAATGATGCAAATGTTGCAACATTAATCATATGAACTTACGAAGTGTCTTCACCTAGTAGGTTTATGTTTGTTTTGAACAAATGGTATTATGTTCCTACTTTAAGCAGAAATATTATTTTTTTGTTTCTTCATTAGAAGATAATGGATATTTCTTATTTTTGAATAAGGAAGTGCTCCATTAAATATGATTTGTTTATTGTATTGCTAATCATACAATGAGACTTTATATCCTTATCTTGGAAGAACAAAAAATTAATAAGTATAACATAAATAATGGAAATCTGAATCTAAATATGTAAGCGTTACATTTTATAGCATTAAAGTCCCGATCAAATGATAAGAAACACATATCTAAAATTCCATGAGACGGACTTTTAAATTCACATGATTTCGAATCATATGATATATGTGATTCTTGGAAATTGATCAAGACAACTTTTACTAATGGTAGTAAAAGGAAATACTCTTTTTGGATTAATACATATTGATGTATGTTGTTCATCAAAGTAACAATGCTAAAAGGGATTTTGATACCTCATGGCAAAAGTATTGATGTACTCTAATCTGATCAAAGTAATGAATGTATGAGCCATGGACTTGTTGAGAATTCCGTAGAAAGTCTGCAGAATAAGAAAAACAGAATCTGAAAACAACAACCGTACGAATGCAAACTAAGTGTACGCCTAGGGATGAGCCGTACGGCTCCTGTTACAGAAATCTGCAGATTGTCTGCAAACTGCTGTTTTTCACCTCATAATAAGTCAAATTGATCTTTAATTAACCTTCTGGATTATGTGCTGAAAACAGCTGCGCTTACACTAATTTGAGTTTCATATAAGGAGGTTCGACATATACCATATTAGATATGGAATGAAAGAAAGCCTAGTTTGTCTTTCATAAAGATTTATGATGTGACACTTTTGTGAAAAGTATTGTCTTGAACAAAATCACACATAAATCTAATGTATTTTCATGGGATATCTTAAGTATATTGATTTTACATCCCTTTAAAGTACAAATCATTTGTTACTCAAAATAGCACTTTCTAGAAAAATCGTTTATCTCTAAAGAACTAGTGGGAGTAAAATGTATCTCGAAGAGTTCGTGTCGCGCCCCAACCCGTGGTCCTACTTGGCCCCACGTTCAGGACACGTACTGAAGTCGTCATAAAACACTTTTAGAAATTTTTTTCGAAATATACTTTCATAAAGTTTAACAAAATCCACACTCGAAATTCAAAGACTTCCATTTAACTTTCAAATAAACTTTACCAACATTTCCACAAATGAAAGTACTTAGCCCGAAGACTTACAAACTCTTATACAAATGTACAATTACCACACTTTAACAAAATAGGTGATACACGGATAAAGTCTCGGTTACACTACCCCAAAGGTTATACATTTATATAATGTAACCTTTAAACCACACTTACTTTCCAAAATGGATTATCAACCCGACGTCCTCCCTTGTGAAGTGACCTATCCCCTTGGCTCGCCTTTATCTAAGGAAAACAACAATAAAGGAACGGGATGAGAATAAATCTCAGTAAGCTACTAAAATGCAACTACGTTACATGCTGAAATGATACTCATAATTGAACAATGTCAATAAGCATTCACATATCACATAACATGAGAGGTAAAGCCAACTCATCATAACCCAAACAATAGCAACAACAGCAACAACAACAACAAAGGGGGGAAAATGAATCAAAGTCATAACCTAAACGGTGACTAAACTCACACAAAGGAGAGCTAGCCCAAACCCAATCCGTGGCCCAAGGAAGGGGGTTAAAAATGGGAAACCAATGGTAGAAGCCTTATAATGAACTTGGCTCGTGTGCCATTATAATCCCTACCACTGCTCGACTCCACATCAAGTACCAGCTGGACTTTAACACGAGCATAGTAATAAATACTTGATTAAACAACAACCGGGGCATGATTCCAAAGTAGGGAACCACACAAAGTCATCACAAAGATGCAAACACGTTACTCTTAAAGAGTTCAGAACACAATCCTTTACCATTGACATAAAGTCACAACCCAATCTTTTATTAATGACATTAAGTCACAACTCAATCTTTTATCAATGACATTAAGTCAAACAACAATCTTGCACACACTTGAACACGATCCTCAACAACCAAGTACGTTAAACCCATTTCCCACACAAGGGATTACAAAGTAAGAAACCCCATGAAAGCATCATAAAGATGTACAACACCCAAAATGAACCTAAACGGTTACATCATTTCAAACTCGATCACAAACAGACCATTCCTAAACGTTTTGTGTTATAAAACACTTACTGAAAAATCGACATAATCTGAACCTGAAACTCAACTAAATAAACCAACTTATCTCGTAGTACTCAAGAAGAGATTTAAAACGATAGTTTACACGCCTAATACGGTGTCCGGATCAAGAAGTTATGGCCTCCGGAAGATGGAACGTAAAACAGACAAACTGCAAAAGGAGAGGGTGTGCACGCCCTCCCTAAAAGGGAGCGCGCGCCCTCCCTAAAAGGGAGCGCGCGCCCTCCTTGATCAGACTATTTCTTTTTGAGACAAAAAAGGGTGCGCACGCCCTCCCTAAAAGGGAGCGCGTGCCCCATCACACGAATAGGCTTTTTGGCCTTCCCTGGTAGCTTAAAACTTGATACTTTTACTCCCTTCGTTCCACCGTCCCAAAAGTACTAACACCCTTATCTCTTACATAAACCTTAACCAAGGAAACCCAGGAAACACACTTAGGAACACACTTATACTTCCCTTACCATTTCAAAACCAACTTTCCAAATACCCCCTTTGTCCCAAAATTACAAGTATCACAAAAATCATTCAAATCACAAAATTAACAAGTACAAGTATCAAGTATAACATTTATGACTATTTTAACATTTAAAGGGGAATTAGTAACTTACCTATTTCCAGAAAAAGTATCGCAGAAATAATATCTGATCGGGTAGAAATGACCTACTCGACGCCCTGATCATTTTTATATAATTAGTTTTTAAAACGGAGTAGTAAATAAAAAGAAATAAATTAAACTAGGATGAACTTACCTTTTCTTTCAAACCCTAGGAAAGAACGAGAGAGAAGTGTGCTGTAAGTTGTGAATACAGAGGAAGGGGAAGAAGCATAAGTTTATAAAAGGTTTTTGCCCCAAAATTATACTTAGGTCACTCTAGTTCCAAGTTGAACAATTAAGCCCCTATACTTTAAATTCCACAAAGGACCCTATAGTTTCAACTAATTTATTTAACTCCATTAACCATTATTACTACTAACCAAATAAATAACACAATTAATCAAACAATATGTGCAAGTCATAACATATGATGCAACACATAAAATGCACACATAATTTCAAATTAAAATCCCCAAAAATATAAAATAAATAGGGACGGGTTTTGGGGTCGTTACAATCACTCCCCCTTAAAGAAAATTCGTCCCGAATTTTAGGGTAACTTACCAAACGAATCAAACAACCAAGGGTATTTCCTTTACATTTCTTCCCGAAGCTCCCAAGTAGATTCTTCCACATTATGGTTTCTCCACACAACTCTAACAAGAGGAATACTCTTAGTTCTCAATTCTTGAACTTTAGAATCAATCACCTGAACTGGATGCTCCTCATAGGACATACCGGGTTCTAGATCCTCTGGTATCTCTGATAACACATGAGATGGATCATACAAATTTTTACGAAGCACGGAGATATGAAACACGTTATGAGTTTACCCAAAGAAGATGGCAACGCAAGATAGTACGCAAGATTTTCAACTCTTTCTATAATTTCAAAAGGCCCATTATGACTTTTCCATCGAATAGCCAATCTCAATAGGTAGAAAGTGAGCGGGTTTTGTCAATCTATCCACGATTACCCAAACTGCATCATGCTTTCTTCAAGTACGAGGCAATCCTATTACGAAATCCATCGTGACATAATCCCATTTCCACTCAAGTATCTCTAGAGGTTGAAGTAAACCTGCGAGTCTTTAATGTTCAGCTTTAACCTGTTGACAAGTCAAACACTTGATACGTAATCCGCTATTTCCCATTTCATATTATTCCACTAAAACTATTGTTTCAAATTCTGATACATCTCGATACTTCTGGGATGAATAGTATACTTAGATTTGTGGCCCTTATCAAACACTTGACATTTAATTCCATCAATGTTGGTACACACAACTGCCCTCTATAAGTTAATACTCCTTCAGGACTATGAGAAAACTCTTCAAATTTTCTATCCCCGATTTCATCTACTAATGTTCTAAACTCGGGGTCATCCTTCTAAGCATCTTTTATTTGTTGAATTAAAGTTGGCAATCCTCTATTATTCGCAAACATACTCCATGTCTCAATTCATAAGGACACCAATCTCAAACATCTTCCATTCTCGGACCATCCTCGAAACTATGTAAGATTTCTGACTAATAGTATCTGCAACCATGTTTGCCTTGCCCAGATAATAAGAGAGTATACAATCATAATCCTTCAAAAGTTCCATTCATCTACGCTGTCGGTTATGCAACTCTTTCTAGGAGAAAAGATATCTCAACTCTTATGATTTGTAAAAATCTCAAACATTGTTCCATAAAGATAATGTTTCCACTTATGTAACGCAAAAACAATCGTAATACGTTCCATGTCATGGGTCGAATAGTTCTGTTCGCAAGGAGTTAACTTCCTCGAAGCATCACTGTAAATAACCAAATCATCATTCCCATTAGATAACGCAAGAATAAGTACAGTGGTCAATCTCTTCTTTAATTCCTCAAAACTGACTCGACATTTTTCATCCCACATATATGGTACATTCTTTTAAGTCCACTGAGTGAATGGTGTAACAATCTTGGAAAACCCCTCAATAAATCTTTGATAATACTCCGCTAAACCCAGAAAATTTTGCAAATAACTGCTTACCTCGGAGCACAGACAAAACCATTCGCAAATATTGTTCATGTTCCTCTCGAGACTTGGAATAAACAAAGATATTACCGATAAAGACAGCCACAAAGGTATCAAGATAAGGTTTGAAAACCTGATTCATCATATTCATGAAAACACCTGGAGCCATTCTATAAGGTGATTCAGATATCGGGGTAGTACCTGGAAATAAATCAATAAAAAACTCGATTTTCCTATTGGGAGATATAGAATAATCAGTTGAAAATATATCAGGAAACTCTATAACAATTTCAGAAACCCTTTTTAATAGTATCGAGAACACTGGCCAAGAATCCCACACAACTACGGTGTAACAATTTTCTAGCCTTCACATAAGAAATAATACCAATCCTCCTACCCAGAGGAGTAGCCTCAAAAGTAAATTCAAGCACATCAGGAATAGAGAATGTGACAATCTTTTTATAACAATTAACTGAAGCATGGTAATTATTTACCCAATCCATTCCCAAGATAATATCAAAATCTTGTAATGGGAATATAACTAAATCAGCAAGTACAACATGCTCACGAATATGCACATCACAAGTACGCAACACTTTATCAGTTGCCAAACACTCCCCCATAGGAGTGGACACCTCTAACACATAAGGTAGAGACTCAGGAGACAAATGTAACTGAGATGCAAAAATGCACAGACACCTATAAATACAATGAGCCGGGGTCTATAAGTGCACGTGCCCTTAAACTAGACACAGAAATTATACCTCCTATCATGGCAGAAGAATATGAAGCCTGTTATTGATTAGTAGCAAAAACACAACCCTGCACCTTAGGCTTTCCCGAGGCATCCCTCTGAAAATGATCAAACTGACCACAATTCAAGCACTTACCCAACTTCTTCCTTTTGACAATAGTTACATATCCTTCTACTTTGATTTCCCAAGGTGTTACCTTTATTGTTGGCAATTGATTTCCCCTGAGGTTGCCCTTTGTTTTGTAATGATATTCCCTGATCTCCTCGATTATCATCACGCTGTGGTTAAGGTCTTCCTTGCATTCCATCACCTGATAGTTCAACTTTCCTCTTATTTTCTTCAATATGGTGCTCCACTTGATAAACTCTATCAACTGCATCTTGAACATCCTGTAACTTGTGAAATACTAGTTGAGTTCGGATCATAGTTCTCAATCCTTTCACAAATCGCATTGCCTTCCTCTCCTCAGTTGCAACTAAATGAGTACAGTACCTGGATAACTCTGTGAATCTAGATGTATACTGAGCCACAGTCATAGCATTTGTTCCAAGTTAAGAAACTCCATTTATTTCTTGTCTTGATATTCCCGGGGAATAAAATGTTCCTTGAACTTCTTTTAGAAAATTTTCCCAAGTATAGGGTACATGAGTCTCATCCCAACAAGTTTTCAAAGCTTTCCACCAATACTCAACACCTCCACTCAGTTTATAAGTAGCAAACCTGATTTGATCTTCATCAAAACATCTCAGAACATCAAAGATCTTTTCCATCGATTCAATCCACCTTTCCACTTTAGCTACATCGGGTTCTCCATCATAGCCTATTGGTTTCATCTTTAAGAACTGTTCTAGCCCATATATTGGAGGTACTTGATCTTCTCCTTGTCTTTAATCATTTAAGGTTTTTATGGCTGCTTCAAACATTCCCTTGCCTTGAAGGCCCTGACTGATCTCTTTCTGTCCCAACCATTTTCAATAAGTACCTGCATAAGACTCTCACATTACTCACCCTATACACAACTACCCTCCTAGGTCACTTAGTCATTCTAGACCATCTACAACCTAGCTCTGATACCAACTGTCGCGCCCCAACCCGTGGTCCTACTTGGCCCCATGTTCAGGACACGCACGGAAGACGTCATAAAACATTTTTAGATTTTTTTTTTCGAAATATACTTTCATAAAGTTTAACAAAATCCACACTCGAAGTTCAAAGACTTCCATTTAACTTTCAAATAAACTTTACCAACATTTCCACAAACGAAAGTACTTAGCCCGAAGGCTTACAAACTCTTATACAAATGTACAATTACCACACTTTAACAAAATAGGTGATACACGGATAAAGTCTCGGTTACACTACCCCAAAGGTTATACATTTATATAATGTAACCTTTAAACCACACTTACTTTCCAAAATGGATTATCAACCCGACGTCCTCCCTTGTGAAGTGACCTATCCCCTTGGCTCACCTTTATCTAAGGAAAATAACAATAAAGGAACGGGGTGAGAATAAATCTCAGTAAGCTACTAAAATGCAACTACGTTACATGCTGAAATGATACTCATAATTGAACAATGTCAATAAGCATTCACATATCACATAACATGAGAGGTAAAGCCAACTCATCATACCACACATAAGGCGGAAATAAACACTCATACGTGGATACTGAGCCAAGGTTCTCGAATCAAACATAACCATCTGAGAGGTATCAACTGAGCAGCACCAAAGGGCTGAAGCCGGTTCCGGAACAAAACAATAATAACAACAACAACAACAACAACAACAACAACGGGGGGAAAATGACACAAAGTCATAACCCAAACGGTGACTAAACTCACACAAAGGAGAGCTAGCCCAAACCCAATCTGTGGCCCAAGGAAGGGGGTTAAAAATGGGAAACCAATGGTAGAAGCCTTACAATGAACTTGGATCATGTGCCATTATAATCCCTACCACTGCCCGACTCGACAACAAGTACCAGCTGGACTTTAACACGAGCATAGTAATAAATACTTGCTTAAACAACAACCGGGGCATGATTCCAAAGTAGGGAACCACACAAAGTCATCACAAAGATGCAAACACGTTACTCTTAAAGAGTTCAGAACACAATCCTTTACCATTGACTTAAAGTCACAACCCAATCTTTTATTAATGACATTAAGTCACAACTCAATCTTTTATCAATGACATTAAGTCAAACAACAATCTTGCACACACTTGAACACGATCCTCAACAACCAAGTACGTTAAACCCATTTCTCACAAAAGGTATTACAAAGTAAGAAACCCCACGAAAGTATCATAAAGATGTACAACACCCAAAATAAACCTAAATGGTTACATCATTCCAAACTCGATCACAAACGGACCATTCCTAAACATTTTGTGTTATAAAACACTTACTGAAAACTCGACATAATCTAAACCTGAAACTCAACTAAATAAACCAACTTATCTCGTAGTATTCAAGAAGAGATTTAAAACGATAGTTTACACGCCTAAAACGGAGTCCGGATCAAGAAGTTATGGCCTCCGGAAGATGGAACGTAAAATGGACAAACTGCAAAAGGAGAGGGTGTGCACGCCCTCCCTAAAAGGGAGCGCGCGCCCTCCTTGATCGGACTCTTTCTTTTTGAGACACAAAAGGGTGCGCACGCCCTCCCTAAAAGGGAGCGCGCACCCCATCGCACGAATAGGCTTTTTGGCCTTCCCTGGTAGCTTAAAACTTGATACTTTTACTCCCTTCGTTCCACCGTCCCAAAAGTACTAACATCCTTACCTCTTACATAAACCTTAACCAAGGAAACCTAGGAAACACACTTAGGAACACACTTATACCTCCCTTACCATTTCAAAACCAACTTTCCAAATACTCCATTTGTCCCAAAATTACAAGTATCACAAAAATCATTCAAATCACAAAATTAACAAGTACAAGTATCAAGTATAACATATATGACCATTTTAACATTTAAAGGGGAATTAGTAACTTACCTATTTCCAAAAAAAGGATCGCAGAAATAATATTTGATCGGGTAGAAATGACCTACTCGACGCCCTGATCATTTTTATATAATTAGTTTTTAAAACGGAGTAGTAAATAAAAAGAAATAAATTAAACTAGGATGAACTTACCTTTTCTTTCAAACCCTAGGAAAGAACGAGAGAGAAGTGTGCTGTAAGTTGTGAATACAGAGGAAGGGGAAGAAGCATAAGTTTATAAAAGGTTTATGCCCCAAAATTATACTTAGTTCACTCTAGTTCCAAGTTGAACAATTAAGCCCCTATACTTTAAATTCCACAAAGGACCCTATAGTTTCAACTAATTCATTTAACTCCATTAACCATTATTACTACTAACCAAATAAATAACACAATTAATCAAATAATATGTGCAAGTCATAACATATGATGCAACACATAAAATGCACACATAATTTCAAATTAAAATCCCCAAAAATATAAAATAAATAGGGACGGGTTTTGGGGTCGTTACAGTTCGAGACCCATAAAATGACATAGAACCTAAGATGGAAGTTGAACAAAGTTTCACAAGGAGTTGTTGAAATTCGTTCAAGTATACACAAGTTATTTGCATATATGATAGGATACTATCTATAACAAGAAATATTGATTTCTCGTAATAGAAAGTAATAAGGAAGATATCATTAAGAATGATTGACCTATTACCTATCAAGATGCAATGACCACTCCGGATTTAGATCAATGACTTGGAGTCATGAAATCTAAAAGTGCAATCCATGTATGATAATCAAGTTTCGAACTTGATTCTTCTATCCTAAATCTTAAAACCATAGGATAGAAAATGAGTTTTTTTTGGAGAAAACAGACATAGATCGCAAGGTTCATATTGATAAAGCATGACTAATTGAGTAAAGTTAATTCATAATATCGATTATGATGAAACTTTGTCACCTATAGGCATGCTTAAGGATATTAGAATTCTAATTGTCATGACCTCATATTGCGAATATGAAATATGACAAATGGATGTCAAAACAACATTCCTTAACAGGAACATAATTTAGGATGTGTTTGATACAACCTAAAAGTTTTGTTAATCCATAAAATTCTAATAAAATATGCAAGTTGCGAAAATCCATGAGATGGATTGAAAGCAAACTACATGGAGTGAAATTTTCATTTTGATGTAGTATTCAAAGAGTTTGAATGCATCAAAGATGAAACTTGTGATTACAATAAATTTAGTGGGAGCGTAATAACAACCCTAGTCTTATATATATGATTGACATATAATTCATTTTGAAAGAGTTTCTAAATGAAAGACTTGGATAAAGCCGCCTATATCATTGGACTGATTTATAGAGATAAATCTAAAAGGATGATTGGTTGAAGTCAAAGTACTAATATAGACAAAATAGTGAAAAGTTCACTATGCAAGACTCTTAGAGAGGTTACTTGCAAATGTATAATGAGATTACTCTTAACAATATTTAATCTTATTGGAAGACTAATGAGCAAGAGCACATGATTAGGATTCCATATGCTTCGGCAATTGGATCTATCATGTAATCCTTGTTAATGTACTAAGACCGGATATCTCATATAACTGGAGTATGATGAGATGATACCAATCAGATCCTAGTGAAGGTCACTAGATAAGAAACATCCTTATATACTTGAAAAGAACTAAAGGATGCATTCTTAATCTTTGATGGAATATAAGATGATCTTGTAATGGTTACAAAGATGCACTCTTATAAACCAACAAATATTATTATTGCAGCATAAATACATGTTTACGTTTAATAATGGTGTTAGAAGAGTTCTAAATACACCATTACTATTCTACAAAAGGTTGAGTATCTTGTGGCATGGGATACAACTAGAAAAGAGTTTGGATCAAGAGACTAATTAGTAAACTATAAATTGTTTCTAGTATCACTAATTTAATGGACCTTCATTGTGACAATAATCGTTATTCACAAGCCAAGGGACTAATATCTTATCTAAACACATACTCAGACATTTCAATCTTATTCGAGAAATCGTTAAAGATGGGAAATACCAGAATATGCAAAATACCAAATGATGATAACAATGATAATCATCTTACATAAGCTCGCTTGTAATAATGATGGAGATCATAACTATCTCAATGGGTAATGGATACACGTTGATTGGGCCTAGTGCAAGTGGGAGATTGTTGGATATTATGCCCTAGAACCTTGAGAAAGGCCTATGCGTTACATCATACCTTCATTGTTATAGAGATAACAAACCCGATTATTATATCTTTTACATGTTTATTATAATAATCATTGTCCCTGGCACTTATGAAGAGCTAGCATGAGTTTAATGGATAATCATATGATGATTATGGTGTATAGGATGCGTATTAAACTTATGGGTACTTGTTGGAGAATAAGGTACTGGATAGACCTGTTATGAGATTTATGTCATGGTTAAATGTCATAATTAAATCTCATAATAGTCATACCATTTGAATCCTTAAACCTGAGATTATCATGGTCTTCCACATGATGAACATTATGTTTGACGTACTCAAACGCTACCCTTAACTGGGTGGTTATTGATAAAAGACCTATTTATAGTCATTTAGGGCCTAAAAATAGTATAGTTTATATCTTAGTTCAGTTAACTTTAGCTTAATTTGACTCATTTTATATTTTGTTTCGCGGATTTTACTCCCGGTATGTGTTTTTAGTGTTTGACAGAAAATTTAGTACTTTTTGGAGCAATTTTGAGCTAAAGACAAACTTGGAAGCATAGAAGGAGCTTAACACACAAAGAAAACAAAAGAAACAAAAGAGTAGCAGCCAGAAGCCTTAGTCCGGCCGGACCATACTACATACCCGGTCGGACCCCACCTTTTGGTCCGGTCGGACCTCATTACACACCCGACCGAACCCTTTGCCTTTCCATCATTCTGAAGCATTGTTCGGTCGGACCACATCCAATACCCGCCCGGACCCATCTGCGCCTGCTCTGAACAAGTGTCCTCCAAGACAATAGGCCATCAAAATACCATTCATTTCCTATTCCGATTATAAGAAAGGGGTCGAGCTAACGACCTTAAACAAGCATCATCGGGATGGTAACCAATGGATTATTTCAATTTTTTATTCACTGTTGTTTTGTTTTTCTTCTTTTTCTTCTTCTCTCTCTCTCTCTCTAACCCAAAGATTTTTTTTTACACCCAACTTTTTCACCAATATTTTCAATAAGTCTATTTCCTCTATCCTCATTTTTTTAAGTTGTCCTATTTTGAGACATTGAGGACAATGCTTGCTTTAAGTGGGGGGGGGGGTAGAATCTCTTTCCCTTATTTTCAAAAAAAAAAAAAAAAAAAAAAAAAACCAATGCTCCCTTATAATCATTATCAAATTGTCTTTATAAAAATTTTTTCTATCTATTTCTTTATAAACTTTTATCCTTTGAGAATTTTGATAAAAAGAAGTTAGGAATATATTAGGCATAGATGAAAAATTCTTAATAGTAATATAGAATCTATAAACTTTATTAAGCACAAGCATTACTTTTATTAATGAATTTTTTTGGGTCACCTAAGTTAGGTTACATTTACTTGTGAAAATTTTGAAATCATTCTTGTTTATGCATCACAAAGCCTTTATTTTTTATTCCTTTTAAAGATATGAATGATTATTATGCATTCTTTCGAATCACAAAACCTTCACTTAAACCACCTTTCCATTTCCACTCTCAAGGCTAAATAAATGAATATAAACTTCTTGTAAATTGTCCACTCAAATATCAAAATGAACAAATCATTATAGAGTGTGACAATTTAAAACAAGGAACTCAATTGCCACGTTTAACTAATATAATCTCTAGCCTTTTTCACTACCATCCTCCGCCTCCATTTTTGTGATTCAAGGTGCATAACAACTTATGAGTATCTTTGTTAAGGAGTAAAAGTCATTGATGGATGAATTTCAAGCATGAAGCAATTCTTCACAAAGCACTCTAAAGAGTGAATTTATTTCAAACCATACTTTTGATCCAAAAATCCATTTGGTTATCTCAATATGCTTTTACATGATAAATTTTTTTCTTGCTATATTAAAGTTTATGATTTTCTATCTATTTTTCAAAATAATCCTAGATTCTATTTTACAAAATTCTTGAGTTATAGGAGGGATGGAAATATAAGTAAGAAGAATTTTTACTAAGGCAATACATTATTCTAAAGAGAGCATTATAATTCTTTCTTCTTTAATTTTCTTCTTTTTATGGTCATTTATTCCTCTCTTCCCTTTTTCAATCTCTAACTTGCTTGAGGACATGCAAGATTCAAATGTGGGGGAGTTGATAAAGACTATTTTATAGTCATTTAGGGCCTAAAAATAGTATAGTTTATATCTTAGTTCAGATAACTTTAGCTTAATTTGACTCATTTTAAATTTTGTTTTGCGGATTTTACTCCCGGTATGTGTTTTTAGTGTTTGACAGAAAATTTGGTACTTTTTGGAGCAATTTTGAGCTAAAGACAATCTTGGAAGCATGGAAGGAGCTTAACACACAAAGAAAACAAAAGAAACAAAAGAGCAGCAGCCAGAAGCCTTAGTCCGGCCGGACCATACTACATACCCGGTCGGACCCCACCTTTTGGTCCGGTTGGACCTCATTACACACCCGACCGGACCCTTTGCATTTCAATCATTCTGAAGCATTGGTCCGGTCGGACGACATTGAATACCCGCCCGGACCCATATGCGCCTGCTCTGAACAAGTGTCCTCCAAGAGGTGAATTTTTGACACGCCCCCAGGTCCCGGGATCCCCTAATAAAACCTCGAACCTGGTGCGCGTGAATAACAAGAATCAAGAAACTAACAAGAAACTGGATGACATCTGTTTATAACAAACTGACATGATATATACACTCAAGAGTAAGGAGCTAAGATAGCTCACAACACGAGTTCTAGACAAGAAATTAAAACCAAACATGATTATACACAGCGGAAACATGCCTAGCACATATGCTGGCATTACAAGATGTCTAGAGACAACAAGTACTATACAAGACTGTCTACCCCAAAATAAGGAGTTACATAACCCATAATACACCGTCCTCACCAAAATGTAAAAGGACACATGCCCCAAAAGAATAACAACCTGCGTAGTAAGCTCCCAGCTATGTCGAGCCTCATTTCGCACTATCACTAGCCTTCCTTTGATCTAAGGAAAACAATTAAACAAGGAACGGGGTGAGATAAATCTCAGTAAGCTATTAGATGCAACTACATGACATGTTATCATGCAATTCAAGTAGATACTCATGTAATCATGTATCAAGTATCATCAAGTAACAAGTATATGAGATGCTAAGCCAACTCATCAAGTAGCACATAAGGCTAAGCTAGCACGTTACAAAGGATATTGCTTCCTTCCTTATTCCTCCCAAGAATACCATTGTTGTCGTAGCTTGTAGCTGTGACGATCACGATCAATAACAAGAAACTGCTTATACAGTATATATAAGAAGACTCGGTAACCAGTGTCATTCCCAAGATCAATATTCACGAGGTGTTCACGAGTTTAGCATTCACTTATATCAGGCGTATTGCTCTAATAAAGGAAGCTATTCCCTTACTATGGCCTGTAGTAAGGGGTCAAGCGCAGATACATAGATCCCCGATTCTCACTTTGGCCCAGCCTCATGATAAGCGTGAACCTATATACCTCCGAACAAGGAAGGACCAGCTGGACTCACACAAGAATGCACAAGTAGGTATTTACTTGAACTACGAGAGTAGAACTAATCCAAAAGTAGTGGACTAGCTCAACAAGAAACATGCTTCAAGTAATCAAGAAGTCACATTATTATCAAGTAGCTATATGCAATGTTCGCACATACACATCAAGAATATTTCTCATACACGTTAGTGCTTGTTCATAGCACTTTCTAGTTCATTACCATACACATGTATTGGTATCAAGGCATGTACAAGATTTTATCATCTTATACTTCAAGTTAAAATTCCAATCTTTGGACATTCAAGCATGTATAAGAGTTATACATTTTACTCTTACAAGTTCTTGATCCTATTCTTAGGATGTTCAAGTCCAAGACTCTATTCTAATGCCCCTAAGGTGCACAAACATTGGTTTCAAGACAAGCATAACACATTAGTACTTATTCATAGCATTTTCGAGACATAAAGAAGAGATGTTACTCTTATACTTAAGTTCTCATTTGAGTTCTATAAGTGTTCATGTTAAAGACTAAGTTCTAATGCGCCAAAAGGTACATATACACATGCTAGGACAACTTATACTAAGGCTCTATGCCTTAGGAGGGGTAAGGTTTCATTTCAATTGAATTTAAACCACTTTTGTAAAAATAGGGGATCGGGCGGGCGCTCTGTCTTAACCGGTCGGGCTCTGACTCTTATACCCGGTCGGGCTCTTACTCTACCCAGGCGGGCGCCTGCTTCTAACTGGGCGGGCGCTTGGTCTCTTTTCCAGCAAATTGCAAATTTCTTCCCAGGATAAGAATTCTCCGTCCCAAGCGTAGGAGTAACTTTCTACTAATAAACTAACAACAAGGAAATTCCCAAGAGTGCATAACAAGTTCAAAACTATTACTTTCAATTTTCTTTCATTATTTTACACAATAGTGTAAGTACCCCAATCTGAAACCGACCTATCTTAGAGGTAGCCTTAGCACCGTTTCAGGGATAAGCTAATAGGCCAGGACCTCCCTAGGATAAGCTATAAATTCCAGGACTACTCTGGTATAAAATTGGAAAAATCCAGAAGCTCGCCAGGCTGAGCCGTACGGATGCTTTGGGTACTAGAGGGGCCTAGCCGTACGGCTGGTTTGGGCACCCTCAGTCCCTATAAATAGAACCCCTTGGTGATCATTTTAGGGGGGGAGAAATACACATTAGGGAGGTCACTCTGCTGGAATTACCACAGAGTAAGAGTGAGAGTGATCACAAACCAAAAAAAGAGAGAAGAAAGGAAGATTGGTCATAACCATCATAGGTAAAGCCACCTCCCCCCTCCCTTCTCTTCATCTTACTCCTATTTTCTTTCTTATATCTTGGTTATACATGTATTTACTCTTCATTCATGCAAAGACTTGTCCATTTCAAGCACCTTTTATTTCTTGCAAGACTTGTCCATTATCAAGCACTATATACCTATCTATTACATTACTATCTTGTCCAAGCTATGAGAAGTTCCAAGGTGCCCTCCATACCTTGTATGGAAGAGGTTCTAAACCTAGACACTCGTAGACTTGTTGATTGTCATTTACATTCCTTATTCATTTAAATGTTATGCTTGTTCGGCCATGATAATCATGAGGGTGATGAAACTTTAGTGTTCATCATTTTCCTTTTTGGTTTAGCCTCAAAATCCCACTTTTGGGTCATAAAGATTCAATCTTTATGTGTTATTTTGACTCTTGGAAGGATTTTAAGTCATAAAAATGTCATCTTGGTGATAAAGTTCCAATCTTTATTCACCAAATGACCAACTTTGGTCCAAAGGGGACATTCATCAACTTTCTTGATTTTCTCCTATGATTGCTCATGATCACACCCAAATACTTGTTTTGGGGGACCAAGTGATGATCATTTAGCATAGGAATGATTTTATAAAACTTGTAAAATGATTTCTTGCAAACTGGGATCAAAACAGTTTGTCCAGCTTCAGACAGAATGCCCTGTTTCTGTTCTGAACTGGACTGTTCTTGAGCAAACTGTAAAAATCCCAGAATTACCTCCTTTAGCCGTACGGCTACTTTAGGTAGGAGGGCAAAATTGCCTGTTTTGCCCTCTGACCTTTATCTTATCACTCAAGGACCCTTTTTCAGCCGAGTTTCTCAAATAAAATCAACAACAGAACTTTTTCCGTTAAATACACACACACACATATGCACATTTTAACTAACTTAGGGAGACTCGGCTTTGTCCGAGGCAACTTGAGAGGACGTAAAAACTCCTCCCAAGTTGTAACCTGACCTCCGAACCTTTGAACTCAAACCTTTGTCATTTTGTTGGGTTTAAAATTAACAAAATGTGGTGACTCCGTTAAATTTGACCGGTTCCCGTGTTTGGCGTTTCGCCCCATACACCATCTCGTTTCCGCGCGGGGCGGGATCCTTACAGTGGCGACTCCGCTGGGGACAAGAGTGCTTTCGGACTTCTTTCTAGAAGATTCGGGGACATTCTTGTGAGGGTCAAACTCCCGTTCCCGTTAGTTGACCTCTTGCGTATTTGTGTGTGTTTGATGTTTCTGTTTGAACTGTTTTGAGTACATACGTTCTAGAAATACAATAAACTGGGGCTTGATGATTAGAAGTTGGACAAAATGAGAAAAATCTTCACCCTCTTGCTTTAGCCGTACAGCTACTTTGGGTAGGGGCCAGAATGTTGCCAATTAACAGTTTGGTGCAGGGCTGCAGCATTCTGGGTGCCCCTCTGCTTCTACTTGTCCAGGTTCCAAATTTACAGTCTTACTTGTGCACATTACCTTCATTCTTTTGACCAAAATTTGGTTTTAAAAGGTAATAAAACTTGGTTATGCATGATCTTTTGTCAATAAAATGGTTTCCAAAACCTCATCGTGCATAATCCCTTTTGTAAGGGTTTTTCTTGAGTCTTCTCGTTGTGCACAAATTGCTTTGTACAAAAGGGTTTCAATGTAAAATATTTCTTTTGCAAAAGTTTGATTCAAAATTCTTTGTTGTGCACAATTTGGTACATGTACAAGTTTTGGTCTTTGTTTGCTTATATTCCTTGATTTGTTGTGTATAAATTGCTCAATCCATGCTTGTTCATACTTGTTCATATCTTGCTTATGCCATGCTCATGCTATCGAAAAACGAATTGAAAATCTCTCTTTTTACTAAAAAAGGGAGCATAGAATGACGTCACACTACGCGCACTTGACCGTGCACGTTCCAAATACCCTTTAAACCCGAGGTGGATGCCACGATGCAGCTCGTTGGGCGCTCTTGTTCCCTTTGATGCGCGCACGGGTCTATCCCACCTTCCCTTCCGAACCGAGTCAACCACACTTGTCCGTGACACACAAATACCGTGACTATGGTTGGTTTTTGGTCTAGTTCACGTTACCACATCCTTGATACGTGCTCAAAGCTAATTGTGGCCAAATTAATGCCCGAGTTGTGACTCCTTGATGTAATGCAAGCGTGGCCTAACCAGCCTCCATCTCGTGTGTTAGTGACGACCGCAATTAGCAAGGGCCATGTACTAAGGATAGGGTGACACCGTGTCGTTAAGCCCTAATGAACGAGTTATTTTAATCATCCTTAAGCCCATGGTCAAGGATCGAGACGCCTCATTCAAAATGAGGTCATGTCGGAATGTCGGTGGAGCCTTCGTGAGAAAAGTCTCGATCCCGACTGGGGCTTAACCATGATTAGGATGACTCGCGTATTGGGAACCTTATGATGCACTAGACCCTAGGTTCATTTCTTTTGATCGGTGGAAGCCGCGTGCCCTATAGGACCCTTGCCCGGGATAGTCCGTCCTTGGGAGCGTGCAATACAGGTGAAAAACGAGGGGTCTATAGGCGTAGTGATGGCCTCCACTGATCCAGGGTTATAGAATAGTTGCGAAAAAGAAGAGCGATCTTTTCCAACCAATTAGGAATAAGACATGCCTTGAGAAAAATGAAATAATGAAAGTTGAGCCCCTGAATTGTGCACTAACGTTTGTTTATGTGACAAAGCCGGCTAAGATAATCCAAAGAATAAATGATTTTTTTTTTTAAAAAAAGACAGAAAAGGAAAGAGAATTGCTAAATTCATCAAAACGCTTGACTTGGGTTTCTTCCCCCTAAAGAAGAGTCAAACTTGTTATCCCCTTCGAGTCAGTGTTTCTTGTGTGTCGAGTTTTTGTTTTACTTCAAAGCATGACTTCCCGAAAAATCCTTCCACGGTGCCCTTACGGTTTGTTGGTCATTTGTAAGATAGGAAACAATGGAGAACAAGTCCCAAGTAGTCGAGGCAGACGTCCGTTTGGATGTGCAAGCACGGCTAGAGGGTAGGGTTAAGCTCCTGGAACGAACGGTGGGTACAATGAGAGACCAAATGCGAAAGATGGAGGTCGATCGCAATGAAGCGATCAAAGTGGTCCAACAACTACGAAAGGAGATCAAGGAGGTACTTCACAAGAAAGTCGAGGAACTATGGGAAGAGGGAGGAAAGAGACTCAAAAGGGACCTTGAGAAAAAATATGATCGCCGGTACGATCTTCTACATAGCCGAGCAGACTTGACCGATGAATTGGAAAGGCACAACTCAAGGAACACCCGAGAGTGCCTCCACGAAATTGTGAAGTCCATTGAGGAGCTCAAAAGGTCTTCCGAGAAGTCTTCCTCCCCACCAAAGACTGCCCCCAACCAGCTGGCTCAGGTCGAACAAGAGCCCCGCGATCAGCTCTGACCTGTCGCGGTATCCCATGGAAAGCCCGCGGTGGCTGTGGGAGAATGTCACCTCCAGGGCAAAGGGGCTCACTACCGCTGGTTCCATGAGTTGGGAATTCGTAGAGAGCAAGTGCTAGACCACCTACTCGAGGCCGGAAAGGTTGAGCTTCTTGGCCGACATGTGATATGGACGGAGCCGGTCGGAGCCCGTCACGACCCAAAACAACATTGCAAGTACCACCAAGCACCAGGTCATTCCACAAACGCATGTATCACCCTGAGAAATCACATCCAAGCACTCATTGATGAGGGTGTCATTACCAAATGAGGGGACAAGTGGGTCTAAGCCAGGGATGCAAGGAGAAGAAATGAGGAAGAGAAGAAGTCGTTAGGAGTGGCCTAGTGTTTGTGTTCTAGAGAGTCTCCTAAATCCGTAGTGGATATAGTCTTTTGTCTTTCCTTTTCTTTTAGCTTTCCCAAAAGGCCCTGCGAGGCCAAGGTATGTAAAAAGCCACAATGTGGCGATGGTTGAGTCAATAGTCAAGTCTAGAGTTGTAAAAATTGAGTCTTCCGTGAAATGAATTGTCTTTTACTTCTATTCTCCCTAGACTTGAGGCATTATTTGAAAAATTACACTAACTCTCAGAATCACTCCCATTAATGTTTCCAAATGATTGTTATATCCCCGATATGATGAGTTGATTCCCCCAAACATAGAAGTCAACAACGACTCATAAAGGGATGAATAGATCTAAACGTAAAAGGTGCTAAATTCCAATGATTAACCTTGAGATGAATGAATGTTGTGACCCGTTGGCATAAAAGAGACCATCAATGGCAAGTCTTCCCCCATACACTACCCGATACACGACCCAAGACACCTTTCTGAGGCAAACTCCCGATGCACATTAAAAGCGTCCCAAGACAGTGAAAGACGAGGACGTTGTTACTCAGCCACCAAAGTTCAGCCATAAGTGCACATGCAGACTTTCCGAATTGTCAAAATCAAAGATAGGATAGGTGAAAAACGGTGAAAAAAAAAGAAGAGGCCAATGCCCACGATGACAAGTTGGGACTGATGGGCGCCCGTTCCCGTAAAAAAAAAAATGCTTGCAGTAAATAGCCCGTCCATATCAAAAAGGGTACACCCAAAAGGGCCCATCTCAAAGAGTTCACACAAGGCAAAGTCAGCAATGACGTCCTCCGAGACAGCAAAAGATACCAACCCCGGCCAAGGTGGCCCAAGAGCCGAACTACGATGACCTGAGCTCCTCACACTGAGGGGAACGTAGGCAACCTTCGGGTCCGGTCATAACACGAAATGAACCCATACAACTTTGGTCCTCCCAAAATGATCCGGTTCTCCTTCCCCGGTCCCATCAATGACCAATTCTCCAGATAATGACTAATCCCCCCGTAAACAACTTCTCCTCCCAATCTTGCCATTGATCGAATCTTAATCCCAACGGGTCGTAACAGTTATGCACGTTAAGGCTAATTACTTGAATTTTGACCTAAATACTAATCAAGATCTGTTCAAGCAAACATCTTGATTACATTAATTGAAGTTGATTTCGAATGCCTCGACAAGTCTTCTCTTCCACATCTTAGGAAAGAGCCAAACATGTGAATTTCTGTCCATAGGCTTCCTCTCTCAGAAAAGGGACTCACTCCCGTAAAAGCCTATGTGTGTTTACTCGCGTGAGCAAGTGTAATCTGCTCTTGTCCGTGTCAAAGTCAACTTTTGCTTTCGTTTGTGTCAAAAGTCAAATAGGCCACTCCTAAAGAGGGAAGATAAAGGAAATATGGAAAGGAGAAAAGTGATATGGTTGGACAATTAAGGGAAAGAAACCCGAGGAGTGATTCCCGGAAAGGTGAAACGCTGGGGCTGGCAAACCGTGGTCGAAAAACCCGAGGATTAGACATCACAATGGGGCTGGCTAGCCGTAATCGTGCAATGGAAGGACCGACGAAAAGTCATGCTTTGAGTAAAACAGTCTAAGCCAAATAAACCCTCATCTGTCAAAATTCCCCAGAAGCACCCAGAAAATTTGGTCGAAAAAGTCAACCATGCTTGAACAACCCGTACGGCTGGTTTGTCCCTGTGAAAAAAAAAATTCACATCAGCAGCCTATATCAACTGATCTCCCATAAGCTAAACTCATTTTCGCTTGTTCAAAGTCTGTCAAACCCCTCGTGATTGAGTCAAAACACATCTGGGGAATCCCCGATGGTCCAATAATGACCACAAAGTCCCCTCGAGGCCCAAGCCAGGCATAAATGATGAATTTACAATGATTTAAACAACCAAAGATAACAAATTTTCATACACTATTTTCGAATAAAACAAGCCAAAAGAAAAATTGTTCAGGTTGGTGCACCCTAGTCTGAATCTGGGTAAGGATCCTCCGGAGGCGAATGAACTCTCTCCAAAGGACGACGCGGGTACATGCTAGGGTCAAAGAAGAAAATGGATTCTGCCATACTGGAACCTTCACCCGAAGAGGATTGGCCTGGAAAGAAGGAAGGAGGAATCTGGGAGTGAAGACCCGAATGTCTTGCCGGCAGGGGATCCACGCGCTCTAAGGCCAAGTGGGCAAATGGGTCCGGAGCGACCTCGTGAGAACCAGGATCACGGAGCGAATCACGAAAGGCCTCCAAATCAGCCCCGCCTAAGGTATGGCGACGAACAAAGGACGGCGGTAGCTCCACGCTCGATGACCGACGGAAAGGCCTCTCCCCACCACTCACCGAGTTTCTGCCCAGTGCAAACCTGGATTCTGTCCGAGGCCCCTTAGAAGAGCGCCCAACGAACCTCTTTAGCCACCTTTTGGCCCGTTTTAGGAGAGAAGGCCTCCCCAGCAAAGCTCGCGCAACAACCTGCACATGGATAAGGAAACTGCTCAGCAAGGGAGGAGACAAAAATATGGGATGAACGTGCATAAATGGAAAAGAATGCATACCACGTCAACGGGAATTTCTCCAACCGGGGCTTCCCCTTCTGCAACAGACATGGCCACGATGTGAACCCGGCCGTCAGCATAAACAAAAGAATAGTCCTGCCACACTGGAGGAGCTACCCCAGAGGCCACCACCTGTGGCGATCTCAGCCTCGTGGCCACAAACCGCCCGTATGGCTCATCAGTAATCAATTCAGCGGCATCCGCTCCCATGAGAAAAGGGTCATCCCCAGGGTCAGCAACGAACATGGTCTCGGGCGGATCAACGGGCGCCCTCTACATAAGGCCTAGTCCATGCTGCCACAAAACTCTCTCACCTAAATAAAAGGACTCGCCTCTAAACCCCACCAGCAATCTCCTCTGTCTGGTCACCCTCAGGGCTTCGCTCGGATCAAAGACCACCTCCCGCCCCTCATACCGAGACCAAGGGAAAAGGTTGGGCTCCGCCGGCATGGCACCCCTCAAAACCGCTTTCACATCAACATAGCGGACAAAAACTCGTCCCTTAGACGCTCTCTTCTCCCGAGCTTCCCTAGCCTAGCAGGTTATGGCCGGAAAGATGAGGTCCCGGTCAAGAGCCGGCCTCCAGGGATAGTTGCCAAAGATCTCGTAGTACCAAGCCTACAAAATAAACGGCAAAGAAAGCCGTCAGCACACTGAAATGAAGAATAGGGCAAACTGAAAGCAAGCCAAAGACTTGCTCGCTTTCCGGCTATACTTGTCGAGCTCTATGAATAGCTCGGCCAGACCAGCCTCACCCCAAGCAATGTCTCTGATGGCCTCAGGTGTAGTCAGAGACCCAAGAAGAGGGAACATACAGGTAGTATCAGCATTGGCAAAAATGGTGCTACTAAGGAGGAGCCACACATAGGAGCGCCCAAGCTGCTCAGCGGTAATCCGGCCCGCCGCATACTCTAGAAAGTTGGCCCGAATGATCCTCTCCACTGTTTTCACTAGGATGCTCAAACCCTTGGTAGGACCTGAAAATCCCATAAACGCCCTGATCTCGGCCTCAGGGATCCTATCCCTCCAAACAACCGGATGCCCGCCAAAGGAAAGTCCGGTAATCATCGCAAAGTCAGTAGGGGTCACAGTCACCTCTCCCCAGCTCAGATGGAACGTGTGGGTTGTGTCCCACCAATATTCACCCAGGGCATTAAGAAGCCCCATACTCCTATTGGTGTTCACCAGCTGGCCCACAGCCTCTATAAAAGGCACCAGTCCCGTGCGTGCCACCCACTCCCTCGGACCGGGAGCATCATCAACAGACTCAGGCATGGCTTCCCACAAAGAGAAGCAAGCATCCGACGACCCTCGAGACTTGGGATCACCACCCTACAGGTAAACACAGCAAAGGTATGAATAACACAGTTTACAGATACCAATGCTCATAATGATTGCAAAAAAAAAAAACAAAGGAGAGAAAAGTTTCCGTCCCCTTTAAAATTGCATAAGTCATTTTAAGGGCCATTTTTGGAGAAAGGTTTCCGTCCCCTTTAAAATTGCATAAGTCATTTTAAGGGTCAATTTTTGGAGAAAAGTTTCCGTCCCCTTTAAAATTGCATAAGTCATTTTAAGGGTCCATTTTTGGAGAAAAGTTTCCGTCCCCTTTAAAATTGCATAAGTCATTTTAAGGGCCATCTTTGGACAAAAGTTCCCGTCCCCTTTAAAAAAAATGCATAAGTCATTTTCAAGGGTCATATTCTTTCCGTCCCGAAAGGCATAGTCACTTTTGGAGAAATTGTCATTTTGGTCTCAACAACAATATGCCCATCCCATAATTTCCCCCGCAAACATACAACAACTTATCCTACGAAATGCTAGCATGCACTTAACTGCGCCAAAATGACTAGTCGAACCTAAGGTACAAGTATTTTATGCATGGACAACGGGCAACATACTTTGATTTTGGAAAGTTTAGCTAGGCATGTCCAAATGAGGCAATGAGCACATACTCACGTCCCTAATGGTCCCAATGACACAAAAATGAGGTCAATTTCATGAAATCGCGTCAAGAAATGCGAAGATCTCAAATGGCATGGACAAAAACCCTAGGCCTAGGAAAGACGTGCAAGGCTTAAATGTGAGTAGGAAGAATGCTTACCCCGTCACCATGGCACAAGTGAATTGTGGGAGACTTGTAGAAACCCGCTCCCTCATCCCGGAGATTGATAGCGTAGCCTCGAAAGTTTTGAGCCATGTCTAGCCTCTTCTCTGCCCCTCTAGGATAACCCGCGCGTGCCCGTCCCGCCATGATCAATCCTTGAGGAATCCGAGTAAGAAAATTTGGAAATTGATGGAGTTTTCCCTCTCAAAATCGCCTCTTTTCTCTCTGTTTTTTCGTCTGAAGTTTGGGGCAACCATCCGTATGGATGCCTTTTGAAAAAGGAAGAAGACGCCCTCTTAAGCCGTACGGATGGTTTGGGCGAAGAAAAATCTCAGCCTAAAATTACCCTTGTGCCCCTCGCACCTTGAACAAGACTTTTCCCAAGATTCGGAAATGCCCTCCTTGGCTCATGCAACTTGAATTGAACCTAGAAAATTTAGGTTCTCGAAGTCGTCACAGGCAGTCCTAGCGACGTAAGCCCAGCTTTGTGAAATTATTATGGCCGTCCTCGACGTAAGCCCAGTTAAAAATTAAAATTTGGAAATGGTATTTTGCTTAATACTTATTATGGCCGTCCTCGACGTAAGCCCAGTTAAAAGTTAAAATTTGGAAATGGTCTTTTGCTTAATACTTATTATGGCCGTCCTCGACGTAAGCCCAGTTAAAAGTTAAAATTTGGAAATGGTCTTTTGCTTGATGCTTATTGTGGCCGTCCTCGACGTAAACCCAGTTAAAAGTTAAAGTTTGGAAATAGTCTCCTGCTTAATGAGAAAATTTGGCCGTCCCTGACGTAAGCTCAGTTAAAAATTTGTTGAGAAAATTTGGCCGTCCCTGACGTAAGCCCAGTTAAAAATTTGTTGAGAAAATTTGGCCGCCCCTGACGTAAGCCCAGTTATAAACTTGTTGTCAAAATTTGGCCGTCCCCAACGTAAGCCCATTAGCTTAGACTTAGAATAGTCGTTATAGGCTAGAGCCTTTGTCCCGGCAGTTCTTAGAGGAACGTAAGACCAGTTTTCCCGTCAATCTCCCCAAAGATGGAGTTGACTCCGGTCAAGCTTAGACTTAGAATAGTCGTTATAGGCTAGAGCCTTTGTCCCGGCAGTCCTTAGAGGGACGTAAGACCAGTTTTCCCGTCAATCTCCCCAAAGACGGAGTTGACCCCGGTCAAGCTATGACTTAGAATAGTCGTTATAGGCTAGAGCCTTTGTCCCGGCAGTCCTTAGAGGGACGTAAGACCAGTTTTCCCGTCAATCTCCCCAAAGACGGAGTTAACCCCGGTCAAGCTATGACTTAGAATAGTCATTATAGGCTAGAGCCTTTGTCCCGGCAGTCCTTAGAGGGACGTAAGACCAGTTTTCCCGTCAATCTCCCCAAAGACGGAGTTGACCCCAGTCAAGCTATGACTTAGAATAGTCGTTATAGGCTAGAGCCTTTGTCCCGGCAGTCCTTAGAGGGACGTAAGACCAGTTTTCCCGTCAATCTCCCCAAAGATGGAGTTGACCCCGATCAAGCTTGGACTTAGAATAGTCACCATAGGCCGTCCCCGACGTAAGCCCAGTAAAAATCTATCCCATGTAAGTCAACCCTCTCTTATAGAGTCAAGTTGACCGTACCCCCAGCAAGTCAACCCTCTCCCATAGAGTCAAGTTGACCATATCTCGCCTCTGACCCCTAGAGTCATGCCTCCTTGCGGACCTTAGTAACCCCTCGTACCTCCGAACTACGTTAGGCTTGATTCCCCGCGAACGGGATACATAGGAATCCTATACCACTAGGTCCAGCCATGCAACCAAAATCGGTTAAAGCCGTTGTCCCATCAGATTGGGATGCTTATTTCTATCGACAACCCCGCTCCTTCGAAGCGACGTTGCCGAGGGGCTCTGTAAGTACCCCAATCTGAAACTGACCTATCTTAGAGGTAGCCTTAGCACCGTTTCAGGGATAAGCTAATAGACCAGGACCTCCCTAGGATAAGCTATAAATTCCAGGACTACTCTGGTATAAAATTGGAAAAATCCAGAAGCTCGCCAGGCTGAGCCGTACGGATGCTTTGGGTACTAGAGGGGCCTAGCCGTACGGCTGGTTTGGGCACCCTCAGTCCCTATAAATATAACCCCTTGGTGATCATTTCAGGGGGGAGAAATACACATTAGGGAGGTCACTCTGCTGGAATTACCACAGAATAAGAGTGAGAGTGATCACAAACCAAAAAAAGAGAGAAGAAAGGAAGATTGGCCATAACCATCATAGGTAAAGCCACCTCCCCCTCCCTTCTCTTCATCTTACTCCTATTTTCTTTCTTATATCTTGGTTATACATGTATTTACTCTTCATTCATGCAAAGACTTGTCCATTTCAAGCACCTTTTATTTCTTGCAAGACTTGTCCATTATCAAGCACTATATACCTATCTATTACATTACTATCTTGTCCAAGCTATGAGAAGTTACAAGGTGCCCTCCATACCTTGTATGGAAGAGGTTCTAAACCTAGATACTCATAGACTTGTTGATTGTCATTTACATTCCTTATTCATTTAAATGTTATGCTTGTTTGGCCATAATAATCATGAGGGTGATGAAACTTTAGTGTTCATCATTTTCCTCTTTGGTTTAGCCTCAAAATCCCACTTTTGGGTCATAAAGATTTAATCTTTATGTGTTATTTTGACTCTTGGAAGGATTTTAAGTCATAAAAATGTCATCTTGGTGATAAAGTTCCAATCTTTATTCACCAAATGACCAACTTTGGTCCAAAGGGGACATTCATCAACTTTCTTGATTTTCTCCTATGATTGCCCATGATCACACCCAAATACTTGTTTTGGGGGACCAAGTGATGATCATTTAGCATAGGAATGCTGTTATAAAACTTGTAAAATGATTTCTTGCAAACTGGGATCAAAACAGTTTGTCCAGCTTCAGACAGAATGCCCTGTTTCTGTTCTGAACTGGACTGTTCTTGAGCAAACTGTAAAAATCCCAGAATTACCTCCTTTAGCCGTACGGCTACTTTAGGTAGGAGGGCAAAATTGCCTGTTTTGCCCTCTGACCTTTATCTTATCACTCAAGGACCCTTTTTCAGCCGAGTTTCTCAAATAAATCAACAACAGAACTTTTTCCGTTAAATACACACACACACATATGCACATTTTAACTAACTTAGGGAGACTCGGCTTTGTCCGAGGTAACTTGAGAGGACGTAAAAACTCCTCCCAAGTTGTAACCTGACCTCCGAACCTTTGAACTCAAACCTTTGTCATATTTTTGGGTTTAAAATTAACAAAATGTGGCGACTCCGTTAAATTTGACCGGTTCCCGTGTTTGGCGTTTCGCCCCATACACCATCGCGTTTCCGCGCGGGGCGGGATCCTTACAAATAGGTTTATACTCCCTTTGTCCCAAAATTACAAGTATCAGAGAAAGAACGTAAACTTATTTGGGGTAAAATGATTCCTCAGAGAAGCAAACCAAGAAGATATACATTCAACTTTCAAGGAATGAGCAGGAAGCCCCTCAAGTTTCACTTTTAACAAAAAGGCCCCAAAAGTCATATTTTCATAAATGACCCAAAAATCAAAACTAGACATTTAACCACCTTAATATTCTAAAGCAGTTAAGAAATTAACCCAAGTAAAACTAGCACATAATATGCAAGTTTAAGAATTTAACAAGCAAGTCAAATATTTAACAAGAATAAAGATGGGCGTTACATCCTCCCCACCTTAAAGAAAATTCGCCCACGAATTTTACTTACCAAGGTTTTCAAATAGGCTCGGGTATTTATCTCGCATCTCTTTCTCGGTTTCCCAAGTAGCCTCTTCAATTTCATGATTTCTCCAAAGGACCTTCACAATAGGAATCCTTTTCGTGCGCAAGACTTGCTCTTTCCAGTCAAGAATTTCAACAGGTTGTTCCTCATATGACAAATCAGGCTGAAATGGAATAGCCTCATATTCAAGAACATGCGACTCATCCGCCATATACTTGCGAAGCATGGACACGTGAAACACATCATGAATCCCAGACAAGGATGGTGGCAATGCCACTCTATAAGCCAATTTCCCAACTCTTTCAAGAATTTCAAATGGCCCGATATAACGAGGAGTCAATTTTCCTTTCTTCCCAAATCTCTTTATACCTCTATGAGGAGAGACTTTCAAGAATACAAAGTCACCTACCTGGAATTCAAGATCCCTTCTTCGATGATCTGCATAACTCTTTTGTCTACTCTGAGCTGTGCGCAATCTATCTCGAATGAGTTTCACACTCTCAACTTACTGTTGAACCATTTCAGGTCCCAAGAGTCTAGCTTCTCCCACTTCATCCCAGCATATAGGAGATCGACATTTCCTGCCATAAAGAGCTTCATATGTAGCCATTTAAATGCTAGATTGATAACCGTTGTTATAAGCAAACTCAGCTAAAGGAAGATGAGTATCCCAACCGCCTTTGAAATCAACAACACAGGCACGTAACATATCCTCGATAATCTGTATAAGTCTCTCAGATTGCCCATCAGATTGAGGATGAAAAGCAGTACTAAAATTCAATTTAGTACCCATGGCACCCTGAAGAGCTTGCCAAAATCGAGAAGTAAAATGAGGATCTCTGTCAGATACAATACTCACAGGAACTCCATGGAGTCGAACAATATCCTGAACATACAAAGATGCCAACTGAGACAATGAATATCCCATGGAAACAGACAAGAAGTGAGCTGACTTGGTCAGTCTATCCACTATAACCCAAACAGCATCATGGCCTCGTCTGGTACGTGGCAAACCAGTCACAAAATCCATCGTGATATGCTCCCATTTCCACTCTGGAATTTCTAATGGTTGCAACAAACCTGCTGGACGTTGATGTTCCACTTTTACTTTTTGACAAGTCAAACATTTGGACACATACTCAGCAATTTCTCTTTTCATGTTGTTCCACCAGAAATGTTTCTTTAAGTCTTGGTACATTTTTGTGCTTCTAGGATGAATAGTATACTTGGCTTTGTGAGCCTCTTCAAGAACTCTCTTTTTAATCTCAAGATCAACTGGAATACAAACTCTGCCTCGAAAGGTAAGAATTCCATCACTGTTGAAAGAAAAATCTGGTTGCTTTCCTTCATTCATTCCACTAATATTTTTTTGCAATTCAGAATCAGTTACCTGAGCTTCTTTATTTGTTGGAGTAAATCTGAAGTAGCCTTTATATTAGCAAGAATAATTCTATGTCTCGATTCACAAGGACTCCAATCACACAAGTCTTCAAACATCTTCCATTCACGAATCATCAAGCAAGAAACATAAGTTTTTCTGCTCAGTGCATCAGCCACAACATTTGCCTTTCCTAGATGATAAAGGATAGTACAATCATGATCCTTCAATTTCTCCATCCATCTATGTTGTCTCATGTTAAGCTCTTTTTGAGAAAACAAGTACTTCAAGCTCTTATGATGGGTGAAGACTTCAAATTTTGTTCCATACAAGTAATGCCTCCATTTATGTAAAGCAAAAATAATCGCAGCCAACTCTAAATCATGAGTAGGATAATTCTTTTCATAAGGAGATAATTTTCGAGAAGCATAAGCTATTACCTTGCCATCTTGCATTAAAACACAACCCAATCCTTCTTTAGAAGCATCAGTATAAACCATGAAATTCTCAGAACCATTAGGCAAAGCCAAGACTGGAGCTGTCGTTAAGCGCCTTTTCAACTCTTGAAAACTTGCTTCACACTTGTCACTCCACTAAAAAGAAATAGCTTTCCGAGTCATATTAGTCAATAGAGTAGCAATCTTGGAGAATCCCTCAATGAATCTCCGATAATAACTAGCCAAGCCCAAGAAACTACGGATCTCTGTCACTGTAGTTGGCCTCTTCCAGTTTACAACTGCTTCAACTTTGGAAGGATCTACTGCAATACCAGTAGCAGACACGACATGTCCCAAGAATGAAACCTTTTCTAACCAGAAAGCACATTTGCTGAATTTTGCAAATAATTGTTTCTCATGAAGAACTTGCAATACCACTCTAAGATGTTGTTCATGCTCAGCCCGTGATTTAGAATACACAAGGATATCATCAATGAATACCACCACGAAACAATCAAGATATGGTTTCAAGATACAGTTCATCAAATCCATAAATACAGTTGGAGCATTTGTCAAACCGAATGGCATAACAATAAACTCATAATGCCCATACCTAGTACGGAAAGCTGTCTTTGGTATATCCTCAGATATGATTTTCAACTGATGATAACCACTTCTCAAGTTAAGCTTCGAGCACTACTGAACCCTGAAGTTGATCAAACAAGTCATCAATATGAGGTAACGGATATTTGTTCTTAATAGTTACCTGATTAAGCTCTCTGTAATCAATACATAATCGCAGAGTCCCATCTTTCTTTCTGACAAATAACACTGGTGCACCCCACGGTGATACACTAGGCCTGATGAAGCCCCTATCAAGTAATTCCTCAAGCTGTGTTTTTAATTCTTTCAACTCAGCTGGAGCCATTCTATAAGGTGTTTTAGAGATTGGTTCTGTACTGGTAATAACTCAATACAGAACTCAAGCTCTCGATCAGGTGGCATGCTATACTCAGAAGAGAACACATCTGAAAATTCAGACACAACAGGAATATCTTCCATCTTGGGAACAGATAAACTCTTGTCAAGAACACATGCGAGATACCCGGCACAACCACGAGATAAAAGTTTTCTAGCTTTTAAAGCAGAAATAACACGTATAGCACATATAGGCCTATCACCTTCAAAGGTAAAATCAGGCAAACCAGGTATAGAAAAAGTTACTACTTTTCTATAACAATCAACAGATGCATGATGCACATAAAGCCAATCCATGCCAAGAATCATGTCAAAGTCCCTTATAGGTAACATGACTAGGTCAACAAGAAGGGCATGATCACCCACAAGAACCTCACATTTCTTGTAAACCTCAGAAGCAAACATGCAATCTCCTATAGGGGAAGATACTTCTAGCACATAAGGCATAGAATCAGGAAGAACATGAAAATGCGACACAAAATGAGATGCCACATAAGAATGAGATGAGCCTGGATCTATCAGGACTCGCGCTCTCGTACTAGAAAGTAATATAGTACCTCCTATAACCACAGAAGACTCAGCTACACCCTGCTGATCTAAAGCAAACACTCGACCCTGAACTTTAGGTCGACCCCCACTATCTTTCTTAGTACCTGAGGCTTGTTGACTCGTACCCCCAACTTGACTTCCTTTACCTTTTGGACAATTCTTGATAAAGTGCCCTGTTTCCCCACAAGATAAACATTTTCCTTGCTTTAGCCAACACTTGTCTTCAGAATGGCCTTCTTTCAAGCAATAACCACACACCTTCCTGGGACCTTAGACTGTTGTCTTAGAACCAGTTGATACACTACCTTTGGTTTCAGATGGTTGTCGAAATCGATGATCTTGGCGGCTAGATTTACCACCCTTAGAACCAGATCCCTGTGCTTTCTCTGAAACATGACCTGTCATGATTGTTCCCAACTTCCCTTTGTGTTCTTCAATGTCATTTTCAATGCCATAAGCCCTCTCCACTACTTGTTGGTAACTAGTAAGCTGTAAAGAAAGAAGTCACTTCCTGTACTCGGTCTTCAACCCCTTCACAAAACTCTGTGGCTTCTTTGTTTCATTTGGAACTAAGTGATCACAATACCAAGCCAATTCTGTGAATTTGGTTGAGTATTGCCCCACTGTCAAGCTTCCCTACTCCAGATTAAGAAATTCTATCCCTTTTCTGTCTTGAACCACTGCTGGAATGAACTGTGACTTGAATGCTTTCAGAAAATTCTCCCAAGTCTGTGGTACCCCATCCAGTTCCCAGCTTTTATTCAGAACTTGCCATCAATGTTCAGCAGCTTTCTCATGTTTAAAGGTTGGAAATGTTACCTTATCACTTCCTGCACATCTCAAGGCTGTAAAGATATTTTCTATACTTTCAATCCACTCTTCTGCCTTCTTAGCATCAAATTCCCCGTCAAAGCTACGAGGTTCCAACTTCAAGAACCTTGTAAGTCGATTAGGATAATCCCAGTCCATATTATCAGCCAGCTCTTCTTGAGGAGTTCAGATCTCAGCTGATTACTACCACTTGTACCTTCAGAACTCATTGTACCTGTAGGTAAACACTCGGCGTTAATAACACCCCAAGACTAACCCATACCTAGGCCATAGACCCTATCTAGACTTAGAGCAAACCAAGTTAGCTAAACAGGGTAGCTAAACTAGGGTAGCTCTGATACTAACTGACACGCCCCTAGGTCCTGGGATCCCCTAATAGAACCTCGAACCTGGTGCGCGTGAATAACAAGAATCAAGAAACTAACAAGAAACTGGATGACATCTGTTTATAACAAACTGACATGATATATACACTCAAGAGTAAGGAGCTAAGATAGCTCACAACACGAGTTCTAGACAAGAAAATTAAAACCAAACATGATTATACACAGCGGAAACATGCCTAGCACATATGCTGGCATTACAAGATGTCTAGAGACAACAAGTACTATACAAGAGTGTCTACCCCAAAATAAGGAGTTACATAACCTATAATACATCGTCCTCACCAAAATGTAAAAGGACATAAGCCCCAAAAGAATAACAACCTACGTAGTAATCTCCCAGCTATATCGAGCCTCACTTCGCACTATCACTAGCCTTCCTTTGATCTAAGGAAAACAATTAAACAAGGAACGGGGTGAGATAAATCTTAGTAAGCTATTAGATGCAACTACATGACAAGTTATCATGCAATTCAAGTAGATACTCATGTAATCATGTATCAAGTATCATCAAGTAACAAGTATATGAGAGGCTAAGATAACTTATCAAGTAGCACATAAGGCTAAGCTAGCACGTTATAAAGGATATTGCTTCCTTCCTTATTCCTCCCAAGAATACCATTGTTGTCGTAGCTTGTAGCTGTGACGATCACGATCAATAACAAGAAACTGCTTATACAGTATATATAAGAAGACCCGGTAACCAGTGTCATTCCCAAGATCAAGATTCACGAGGTGTTCACGAGTTTAGCATTCACTTATATAAGACGTATTGCTCTAATAAAAGAAGCTATGCCCTTACTATGGCCTGTAGTAAGGGGTCAAGTGCAGATACATAGATCCCCGATTATCACTTTGGCCCCAGCCTCATGATAAGCGTGAACCTATATACCTCCGAACAAGCAAGGACCAGCTGGACTCACACAAGAATGCACAAGTAGGTATTTACTTGAACTACAAGAGTAGAACTAATCCAGAAGTAGTGGACTAGCTCAACAAGAAACATGCTTCAAGTAATCAAGAAGTCACATTATTATCAAGTAGCTATATGCAATGTTCGCACATACACATCAAGAATATTTCTCATACACGTTAGTGCTTGTTCATAGCACTTTCTAGTTCATTACCATACACATGTATTGGTTTCAAGGCATGTACAAGATTTTATCATCTTATACTTCAAGTTAAAATTCCAATCTTTAGACATTCAAGCATGTATAAGAGTTATACATTTTACTCTTACAAGTTCTTGATCCTATTCTTAGGATGTTCAAGTCCAAGACTCTATTCTAATGCCCCTAAGGTGCACAAATATTGGTTTCAAGACAAGCATAACACATTAGTGCTTATTCATTGCACTTTCAAGACATAAAGAAGAGTTGTTACTCTTATACTTAAGTTCTCATTTGAGTTCTATAAGTGTTCATGTTTAAGACTAAGTTCTAATGCCCCAAAAGGTACATATACACATGCTAGGAATCTTATACTAAGGCTCTATGCCTTAGGAGGGGTAAGGTTTCATTTCAATTGAATTTAAACCACTTTTGTAAAAACAGGGGACCGGGCGGGCGCTCGGTCTTAACCGGGCAGGCGCTCACTCTTATACCCGGTCGGGCTCTGACTCTACCCAGGCGGGCGCCTGCTTCTACCCGGGCGGGCGCTTGGTCTCTTTTCCAACAAATTGCAAATTTCTTCCCAGGCTAAGAATTCTCCGTCCCAACCGTAGGAGTAACTTTCTACTAATAAACTAATAACAAGGAAATTCCCAAGAGTGCATAACAAGTTCAAAACTATTACTTTCAATTTTCTTTCATCATTTTACATAATAGGTTTATACTCCCTTTGTCCCAAAATTACAAGTATCAGGAATAACATATATGCATGTTATTACAAGCAAGGGGGAGCTAATAACTTACCTACTCTGGAATCAAAGTCAAGGAAACTTATTTCTGTTCGGCAGGAGATGTTCTATTCAACGCCACGAATATTTATCCGGGATCAGAATCGAGAACAGAGGGATAATTAAACATGAGGAGTCGAGAATAGGGTAAACCCTAAACCCTAGCTTTTCTTCAGAGAAAGAAGTAAACTTATTTGGGGTAAAATGATTCCTTAGAGAAGCAAACCAAGAAGATATACATTCAACTTTCAAGGAATGACCAAGAAGCCCTTCAAGTTTCATTTTAACAAAAAAGCCCCTAAAGTCATATTTTCATAAATGACCCAAAAGTCAAAACTAGACATTTAACCACCTTAATATTCTAAAGCTGTTAAGAAATTAACCCAAGTAAAACTAGCACATAATATGCAAGTTTAAGAATTTAACAAGCAAGTCAAATATTTAACAAGAATAAGGATGGGCGTTACACTTTTGGTGTTGAAGTCCGGGAAATGACACTCCTTTTAGCCGAATTTTTTCTCAAATAATTCACTTTTAAAATTATAATTCCCAAAATACCAACCCTCCCAAACTATTTGCAAAAATGTCCAGTTTTTGGAAACTCGCCACCACCAATGGCGAGTTTAAATTTTTTTCGGTAAAACTCGCCTCTGTGGTTAGCGAGTTTATTTTTCTTGAAATTTATTTTTGCCATTTTTTTTATTTTACAGAAAATGGCAGAAATTAATTTCAAATTTAATTAAACTCGCCAGTTTCAATAGCGAGTTTGACCAAAGTTGACTCACCAGCGAGTGGCAAAATTGTAAATTTGTTAAGTTTAAAACTCGCTTCTGGCAAAGACGAATTCCAGGGAAATACACTGGCTTGTCGACATTTTCATTTCATTTCAAATTTCATTCAAAGAGAGAAAAGAGACCGACGGTAGAGGAAGAGAAGAAGGCGAGTTTTAGCGAAATATACTCCATTGTTGTTCAAATCAACTCCTTGAAACTCGCCATTGTCAAAATCAAGTGTAAGTATTCCAATTTTTCGATAAAATTTGTACATTTGTGGTGTAAAATTGATAAATTAAAGTGTATATGAAAAATTGATAAATTAGGGTTTCCTTAACAAAAAATTCGATCTGATGTATTTGACATTGTTAAACAACATTTGTGGTGTTAATTTTGACAAAATCAAGTGTATATAAAAGAAGTGTATATCAATTTTTGTTGGATTTGCATTGTTATACTCTCTCTCTGTCCCAAAATGTGTACAAATATATTTGTTGTTATAGAAAATTGTAAGTGAGTTTTGTTAACAAATGTATTTGGGTGTACATATAATTCTAGTTGTTTTTTTTAAACAGATGGCTTTGGTTGATCCTGGCCCTATTGAGGACACCGTTTTGACTGCACATCACAATCACCGAGCTCGATACATTTGGGCAGGACAGCCGGTGCAGAGTTTGAGTTTTAGACACGGTCCGGCTCTACCACCGAGGTTGGCTCCTATTATATTGGAGAGAGTAACATTGACTGGGTTCGTGGGGGTCCACCATATAGGGAGGTTGCATTATGACTGTGGTTTGATTGAGGCACTGGTCGAGCGATGGCGTCCCGAAACTCAACGTTTCATTTTCCGATCGGTGAGATGACTGTCACATTAGAGGATATTGGCTTGCTTTCCGGGTTGCCGATAGATGGGGAGCCTGTCACTGATGCTGACTATCCGCTGTTTCCAGATTGGAAGGCATTGTGTCAGGAGCTTTTAGGTGTTGTCCCACCTGATGGAGAGATTGAGGGGAGTAGTCTAAAGATTAAGTGGATTCTGACCCACTTTAGTGAGTTTGAGACGCTCGCGGAAGAGTCCCCACAGGACATTGTTGATAGGTACACGCGTGCCTACATTTTGTTATGCCTCGGGTCTGTTGTGATGCCGGATAAGACAAACAGTAGGGTAAAGCTATACTGCCTACCATTACTTAGAGATGTAGACAAGATTTTGATGTATAGTTGGGGCAGTGCCGCGTTGGCATTCGTATATCGAGAGCTCTGTGGTGCGACTTCCCCCACTACGAGCCAGTGCGGTGGATTTCTTACTATTTTGCAGGTATGGTTATCTCATTTTAATGTGCATTATGATGTTAGTTTTGATTTAGTACATAAACTGTTTTGGATAGTATTTGATACTTAATTTATGCATACAGATTTGGGCATGGGATAGGTTGCTTTGTACGCAGCCGTAATCTTTTAGGCCAAATGAGGATCGTCATACCGGGTTGCCATTGGGTTGCAGGTATACTTATATAATGATTAATTTGCTAGTTAAAATGCATATTTCCAACAATTTTCTTATACTTTGTGTTTTTAATAAATTTCAGGTGGATCGGGCCTAAATCCCATAAGTTTGTCACTCCACACAACCTCATTAGCTATAGAGATCAGCTGGCTATGCTCAATGACCGCACAGTCATCATGTGTCCATACAAGAATAGAGCTCAGCACGCTCCAGATTATTGTCGTCAGGGTCAGGACATCTGGAGGTCGAGGGTGCCTCTGATTTGTTTCGAGAGGGTAGAGTGGCACTTCTCAGACCGTGTCTTGAGACAGTTTTGTATCCAGCAGACCGTTCCCGACCCTTGTGACACTGACGTGGAGTTGCACAAGCTTGATCGCCGAGGTAATTCACTTGTTGTTTGGAGTCAATGCCACCAGAGGTCTATAGAATTATGGCGTGCCCGGCGGGATCGTGTGGTAGATGGGGTTCGTGGTGTTGAGTATATGGATTACACCCATCCATATTACATGTGGTTCAGGAAGATAACATGCCTATTTGTCCAGAACCCTAGCCATATCCAGCCGGTTGGATATCAGTCGTCTGTCGCTTTCTTAGAGGGATTGGTAAGCAATTTTAAGTATTATTTTGTCCAGAGCAATGTTTTTTTAAAGATTCTTAATAAATATTATTTGTTTTGCAACTGTAGGTGCAATCGCTACAGAATGTGTATGTGAGCAATGAAGAGGGAATTGCACATGATGCTGCTGCAATGGTAGAGCTGGACGAGTCTAGAGGTAAGGTAAAGAAGCAAATTAGGGATACTCTCCGGCTTATTCAGCATCAGCAGAGACTTCAGGCACCTGCACCTCAACCGCCTGTTGATCGTGTTCAGGGGGTAGTTGCTCCACAATGTCGGGAGAGGAGGAGGAGAGCACATGGAGATGGAGAGGGACAGGGACAGCGGCGGCAGCGACAACGACAAGGACATGGAGACAATCAGGGACATCGACATGGAGATATGGACTTACAGGATGAGGCCGAGGAGCCCGAGGAGCAGGGAGACAGATGGACAGCTAGTCAGATGGAGGAGGCGGAGGAGGAGGCTAGGCTACTTGTTGAGGAGGGGATTGATACTTCCAGATTTCCACCTTTATTTTCAGAGTGTCAGTTAGATGAGGTAGCTTCTTCTATATTTGAGGGGACGGAGCCACAGAGACATAGATATGATTTTCCCACTCCCCCTCTACCTCTTCCATTGCGTCCACAACATCATGTTAGTAGAGCCCGTGTTCCAGATCCAGATGATGACGACTTTGTTAACCGTACTCCTCGTCCCCCCCGCCCACCTCCTCATGTTCATCGACAGCAGCAGGAGGTTAGTAGAGCCCGTGTTCCTGATCCAGATGATGATGATTTTCAGCCCCCATCTAGAGCCTCGGCAGTACGATATTCAGGGAGTGGTATTAGTGTTCCTACATCTTCTTCACGGGGACAACTTCGACCATTTGCCGATCCGTTTGGGACCTCATCCGGGCTCAGTAACGAGCAGAGGGAGGAATTGAGGAGACAGACATATGTAAGGAAAGGGTCAAGGGAGCGACATCCAACCAACTAGTACACCCCGTCTGCGTATGACAAGAAGAAGTGAGACATTGTCCCTACGTGACCGGGTTGTGGTCACGAAACTTGATATGTCTTTATGTTTTCTTTGAAACAATTACATGTATTTATGCATTTTTTATGTTAGTGCTTTTGTTGTTGGAATTGCTGTATTTGTTTTTGTTTTTGTTTTTTATTCTTTTTGCAGGTGTAGAAGTTGGATTTGAGTATACTCCTTCCGTCCCAAAAAGGTAGTCCCATTTACCCATTTTGTTTGTATAATTCCAAGTCTTGTTTTTTTTTTTTTTTTTTTTTTTTTTTGGCAGTCTGATTCTGGAACGGGCTGGATTTTCCCCAAATAAATCTATCCTTGTTCTCGCAGGTGCTGGTGGAGTTGGTAGCCTTGTCATTCAGGTATGCCTTTGTCCTATTTTTTATTTTTTTTGTTAATGAAAGCGTATCAGTTTATAGTTGTGATTCCTGGGGTTAATGTGACTTCCTGGATTGGCATGACTTTTGAAAGAGTAGGAAAAGCAAGTAAGATAGGACATGCATCAAACTATGTGAATGGCTTGTGTTTGATGATGAACTCCTTATCCATCTGGTTGCACTGCTGTACTAAGTAGCAATTATATTTCCAAATTGTTGTCTCAGAATCAGTTTTTATGAAGTCATTATTAATGCATTCATATGACAAGGGGTCTTGTCTTTCTCCGTTCCTGGTTCAATTCCTTAGATGTGTTGCTGATCTTTTAGTTCTGTTGTTTGGCTTAGATTTTCGTGATGAAGCACCGATAACCCATTACCTTTTGGTTATGCTTTCTTGATGCAGTCGGTTTGTTCTTAATGTGCCGAAGGAGGACCGACAGTCATTCGAGAGGATTTTATTTCTTGTGGAGTATGCACACTGGTTTTACGAGGACAATTCTGTTGAAAAAAATCCATCTTTAAAGTCGTTTACTCTGAAGGAATTCACCTCTTTAAGTATCCTTCGCAGTTATTGCCTCTTCAGTCCCATCTCATTTAACTCATTGGTAGGAATGGGTGTGCAATCCTTCCGGCCAAACTCTCATTGTGTTTAACCATTGCTTATTCTGGAAATAAAATTGATTACCTCACTGTAAGCATTATTAATTGCTTATTCTTTTGCATGCCTTATCAATTAGTAGGCTACAGACACACATTTATGTGCTAATATATTCAAGGTTCGAGTTCCTGTAACCGGAACGATCATATTGGATGAAACTTATGAAAGGGTATGGAGAAGAAAGAGCTGCTATTTGGATTCATCAAAGGCATGGAAGAGTAGTGCTGCAAATATTTACAAAAGTAACCATTATAAATGGGACGGAGGGAGTAATATTTAATTTTCAAAATGGCATCCCTAACAAGAGCACAAGAATTGCTGGCACTAAAATGGCATCCGAGGTTAAATTGTGATTCATATGTGACATTTTTGATGATTTTCACTCTTCTCATTCTCTCTCCCGTGTATTAGCACAAGAATTGCTGGCACTATGTAGGCTTTCTTCCTTTTTAATGGTCATATATCTTTGCAATGGTCAAGTGGCGAGTTTTTTTTTCTTTGCAGGTGGGTATTCTGTAGAAGCAGCAAGGGGGGAATTTCAAGTTCACTAAACTCGCCACTGGTAGTGGCGAGTTTCACTAAACTCGCTTCTACCAGTGGCGAGTTTAGTGAACTTGAAATTCCCCAACTGTTTCTTCTCTACTGGACTGGACTGTTTCTGTAAAAAAAAAAAAAAATTCAAATGCGGTTGGGAATCAAAAGGCTAAAATTTGAAGTTCCAGTCACTTTAGCACTTAAATGACTAATGTCAAGTACGAAAAAGAAATGAAATGACTAATAAATCAAACTCAACTAAAAGGAAATTCATTAAAGTCAAATAAAATAGTCCATCGAGGTCAGAATGAAGTTCAAAGAAAATAATCCAAGTAAAATAGAACGAAGTACAAAGAAAATATTACATCCAACTCAAATAGAAATTACATGAAATCTCTATGCCCTATTATTTGGACATCTACGATGATTGTGACCTTCTTGCTTGCATGTTGAACACTGAGTCTTTCGTTTATCTGATTGAAAGTCCATCGAGTTTCGAAATCATCTAGATTTGGGCCGTCCGGACTTTGCAGCACGTTTCAGTCTGGGATTAGGTAGAAAACTTGGCACCAAATGACTCACATTCCAATAGTCCTCATGAGGTAGTGGTTCAAATGTTCCCTTCCATGTCTTGTAGTATTCGAAAAGAGTGTAAAATAGATCAACGAAAGAACGATCGTCCATATGTTGAGCTTGGCAACATGCAAGAAGATGCGAACAAGGCTTGTGATATGCAACCCATTTACCACACGTGCAAGTGTGATCATTAAATCAGACAATTTGGATATTTCCACCCTTTTCACCACGACGTGCGGTTGTCACTTGATACACCCCCATTTCATGAGTGTTGAACCTTCTAACAAAATGTTTTGTTGCCTTCTCGCTGTTCTTCCTGTATCGATAGTGAATCTTTTGGCTGAATTGTTGCAAGGGATTGATACTTGGGTTATCAGGATTACCTCCTAAGGCATTCAGTGAAAACCCATGTCGAACCTGAAAGTATTCCACACACCGGTAAAATGCATTCTCAACAATTGCTGTTATTGGCATCCCACGGGCTCCTTTCATGACACCATTAAAAACCTCAGACATGTTAGTAGTCATAATGCCATATCTATAACCACCATCATGAGCCAATGTCCACTTTCTGGCATCTAAATTAGCGAACCATGCAATTGCCTCAGGCTTAATGAAACGGATAGTCTCCAAGGTATTCTGCAATTTCCTATCTTGACTTGCTTTACCAGCTTTCCAAAACAAATACTTCAAATCTGACCCACTGTGCTTGTCCAAGAAGTTTGCTCTCATATGCCTCAAGCAATATCGATGATGCACATTTGGCGACCAAGTATCTTCTGATATAGTCTTAAGAATGCCCCAATGACGGTCGGATATCAAGCATACCTCACGACTCTTGATGATATGTTTGCAAACAAGATCTAAGAACCAACTCCAGTTCTTATGGTCCTCTTTTTCAACTATAGAAATGCGAGAGGAATTATACTATCTTGGGCGTCAACACCCATTGCAATCAGTATTACTCCACTATATCTACCGTGTAGGAATGTACCATCAACTGAAATGACAGGCCGACAATGAGAGAAAGCTTCAATACAAGGCCCAAATGCCCAAAAAACACGTTCAAAGTAGAGATCGACATCAAGAGGAAGAGGACAACCAGGAAGAAGAGCATACTCAACAATTGTTCCTCGGTTGTATTTTTAAATGGCTGCTAGGACGCGGGGTAACCTTTTATAAGATTCCTCCCAATCTCCAAATACCTCTGCTATACCCTTCTGTTTCCCATACCATGCCTTCCTATAGGTAATTGTCTTGTCGTACATTTCATTTATATGTGCAATAATAACCCCAATCTTCACATCTGGATCCTTCTTAATAAAACTTACTACTTGCCGACCAATGAACTTCGCATCTAGGTTGGGGTGATCTTGACTTTCTCCAGAATACAAGCAGCAATGAGGACTCTTGTATTGGGTCACTTCCCAATACCCAAGCTTCTTCCGACTCACACGAACATGAAAACTGCATGGAAATTTTTTCAGTAGACATTCTATTACCCATCTATGAGGTGTGCTCTTTTTTACCTTGAACCGCTGGTTGGAATTAATATGGTACTTCTTTATCTCAAATTGCACCTCACTCTTGGTAGAAAAGCGTACACCTTTAGCAATTTCATCTTTCTTTGGATCCCAAATTGGAAAACCCGTTTGAGTTTGAAAATCAATCAAGCCTTCTTCTTCTCGAGCAAGATCACCAATATCACTGTAAAAAGCGTAATCTCCTCTCTCATACATCCGATTTTCCGGCGCTTCATAATGAACCAAATTTGTCTCCACATCGTAATCCATCGGGCCATCTTCACCCTCCCCCAAATCTATATCAGAATCACTACTACACTCTTCATATCCATCATCAACATCATTTAGTTCTGCATCTAAATCTGTTTCTTCCTCTTCTTCATAATCTTCATCATCTTCCGAATTCTCATCTTCAACTTGATCATTTGTGCATGCCCCAAAATCAGTATTCGATGTTTGGGTTGATAGAAGGGTTTGAGTACTTGGACCAATGCCTGCATCACGATTCGGTGAATTCCCACATACAAATCCAACCTCTTCAAAACGTCAATTTTCAATGAATTTCTTGACCACATACAACTTCAAGCTACTCAACCCACCAAATTTAACAGAAACATCGAACATTATATCCATATCTGCATCATCTTTGATACGAAATGGGAAATACTCACCAATCCCGCTATCAAATGAATGGGGATATCTACAAATAACTTCCAACTCATATTGTGTTCGATCTACATCCATCAATCTATATAATTCATCAATCAATTGATTGTATCTCCACCTACAATGAGCTGTAATCGTACATTTCGGCCCTTTATGAAAATGAGGACCATCAAATGGATTTTCATCATCACCTCCCCAATAGCACATGTAAATGAGTGAAATCCCGTTCATGTATAACCCTACATTAAGAAATCATAGTGTTAAAATCATTCAAACCCTAATTTAAACATCTATACCTATAATACACCAAATAGAAAAAAATAACAAGTTTACATAACAAATGACAAGAGTATATATATTGAAATCAATGAGTTGTTATTGTTTTACCTTAAAGTCTTCACCAATAATGGAGTTGAAAGATGAAAAAAATGGGGGTTTTTTCGGAACCAATTTTGTGGTGTTTAGAAAACTGTTTCAATCAGAAGAGAATCTGCTACTTTATCTCAAAATTCGCTCAAACTCGCCACTACAAATGGCGAGTTTAGTCAAAATAGGGTTTTAGTCGTGGTCAACTTAAGTCAAACTCGCCATTGTCAATAGCGAGTTCAACTTTGGTCAAACTCGCTAGTGTCAATAGTGAGTTTAATTAAATTTGAAATTAATTTCTGCCATTTTCTGTAAAATAAAAAAAATGGCAAAAATAAATTTCAAGAAAAATAAACTCGCTAACCACAGAGGTGAGTTTTACCGAAAAAAATTTGAACTCGCCATTGCTGGTGGCGAGTTTCCAAAAACTGAACATTTTTGCAAATAGTTTGGGAGGGTTGGTATTTTGGGAATTATAATTTTAAAAGTGAATTATTTGAGAAAAAAATCCCTTTTAGCCCCAATCCCTATTTAAGAAGGCATTTTTAGCTTTGTAAGGGATCCATAATTTATTGTAAAGATACTCTAGCATAGATTTCACTCCAAAAACATCATTTGATTCTAAGATTCATCAATTGTTCTTAGAATTCTTTTGCTTGAAATATTAAAGTAATACAAGTTCTTAAAGGCTTATTTTCAGCCCTTGTTTCTCTCATCATTTCAAGACTAAGTTTCCTTCTTCCCTAATCTTTATACTTCTATACATATATCTTGTTTATTGTTTATTGTTATAGCAATGGCTAGTGAGTAATCCCCCTTTATTCTTGGGGTTGAAAACTCAACATTATATGTTCATTACTTTTAATTCTTGCTCTCTTTCTTTCTCTTCATCTTAAAAAAATTTATTCATATTATACTTAAAATTCCTACGACCATGGTGACGTCCATGTGTTTGCATCCGAGAAGATCCTCGCTCGCCTTTTTGATTTGAGAGTCACTACAATGTTGTTGAACGGAACACGGACCGTGAGATTCTTGAGTTCGGGGGTTAAGTTATGGATTGGGAAGGTCAAGGAGCACCCAATCCACCCAATCTAGGATTGGTCTTGCTTAGGTGTATTTAATCAAGTAACAAATAAACAATTAAAACAAATAAAACCAATAATTTATTTCTTAATTATTGGAATGTCGGATCATGTGCTTCGAGAGCATCTCCATGGATTGGAGAGGCTCTAGGCTAATCCTTTTGATGAGATTACACTACTCTAAAACAAAGAATGAGATGAGAAGTAGAGATTAAAAGCGTAGAAGTTTACCTAAATCGTTCTTGAGATTCCAAGTGATGGCCTTGACTAAGGCCTTGATGATCCAAGAGTTTTATGATGATTTTGGCTTGAAAAGATGAGTTTTTGATGGTGTTTTGGTATGAAGGAGGAGTAAAAACGGGATTCTTGAGAGAGGGACTGATTAGAGAGTTGTTAACCTCCTTTTGGATGATGAGGAACCATTAGGAGAGTCTAGGTTTGAAAGACTCTTTATTTATAAGTTTTGATTACTTAGGGACCAAGTCTGGAGGTGGAGAGGTTTAATTAGGTAAGGAAATCAGTAGGAAATCGTCTAGGAAGTCTCCTATTAGATATTTCCCGGATTAGGAGAGTGTTGGCCAAGAAAAAGATCGGGACGGAGAAGGAAAGTGATTCTGACTCGCAGACAGAGGAGATGTCTCGTACGAGACGTTGATGTCTCATACGAGGTATACAGTGTTTTAAATACTGTTTTGTCCTTCTGTCAGTTTCATTTGTTCATTTTATCCCCTGACTAATGGAGTCAGTTAGAAACTTAATGAAACATGATGAAACTAATGAGTTTTCATCCAAACACAAAGGCGAGACACAAGAGTAGTGTAATCATAAATGTGAGTTCAAAATGGGGTGTCTACAGAGCCCCTCGGTGACGATACTTATGAAATAAGTAACGTCATCGATGGAAAAGACACCATTTAGAACTTTGGGTATGGTCGTGCTATATAGCTGCCTACGTATCCTCTGGAAAGGAATCAGACCAAATGTAGTTCGACTCTAAAAACACGCAAAAACGGTCGTTTGAGGTATTTTGAAAATCATTTTTGAAAGCAATGCTGCAGTAAGTAAAGCTTTAGAGTTTAGAATAATAACCCATACTGAGGAGACAAGTTCGTTGTTCCAATTCTGAGCATATCCTTTTGTTGTTGATGTCGCGGTTGACGGTATTGATAGTGCAGACTGTGTTAAAGTTGTTGGGGAATATCCTCGATCAATCAGTTCATGGAGTTGATTTGAAAGTACTGGATATGATCCTCGATCAATGGCCGAAGCTGATTGAAAGTACTAGATCCCTAGATGTTCTCGATCAATGGGCGCAGCTGATTGAAAGTACTGAACATGTCCTCGATCAATGCAACATTAAAAGTACTAGATGATTTGATGTAGATTTCTGAATACCCTCGATCAATCAGTTCATGGAGCTGATTTAAAAGTACTGGACATTATCCTCGATCAATGGCCATAGCTGATTGAAAGTACTGGATGCAGAATCTTTTTATTTGATGTTGGTTTGTAGAATATCCTGAATATCCTCGATCAATGGCCGAAGCTGATTGAAAGTACTGTACATTATCCTCGATCAATGGTCAAAGCTGATTGAAAGTACTGGATATAGAATCTCTTTATTCGATGTTGGTTTGTAGAATATCCTGAATATCCTCGATCAATGGCCGAAGTTGATTGAAAGTACTGGACATTATCCTCGATCCATGCTCCTACATTGAAAGTACTGGATGCAGAAACTCTTGATTTGATGTTGATGCCGGTTCTGGACTTTACTGAAGTTGATGTTTGAGTGTTCAGAATATCCTTGATAAATCAGTTCATAGAGATAATTTGAAAGTACTGGACATTATCCTCGATCAATGCTCCTACATTGAAAGTACTGGATGCAGAAACTCTGAATTCTGTGGGGATGATCTGATCGTTGTTGATTTTTTTTTTGAGCATGGATCGGTTTTTGTGTACCTGTTTATATAACAAGTAGAACCTATTCTAGTAAGCAATTTAGCTTTGATTTTAGTTTATGATTGGACTCATGTGGAGGTGACAAATTTATGTGCATGCCCGGTCGGTCAACCTTGGTGTAAGTAGTGTGAATAGCATGGATTCATGATGGGATGTTTATTGGTGATGAACTATATGTGTTGATTTGTGTGTGTGTGGGGGGACCTGTGTTTGACAAGTTGGGACCTAATCAGGTTTTCTGTAGAGATGATGTGCTACGGAGTTCATTTGAAGGTTGTCTCGTGTGAGACTCATTTGCCTTGTGCAACATGATCCGTCCAGATCGTTCCTTTAGTCATGTCGTGTCAAGGGAGACAACTATTTGTCTGACAACCAATGATATTGATCAATGTGCTAGCTCTAAGTAGGCCGAGCATACTTTGTTGACAATTCTAGAGTTCCATGTCCGAAAGTCTCTGGTAAAGGCGATGAGAGACGTGTTCTATTCCCCCAAGTTTATCTCATGTGTGGTCTAAGTCAAGCCCCAAGAATCTTGTATGTTGTAGATGACTTCGTGAACAGGCTTATAAGGCTGTTTTGACTTGAAGAAGAGTGCTCTCACGCTTGATTGATTTGAGGAAGGTTGAAGAAGAAATGATTTGAAGAATGTTCTCCCTATATTTTTTTTCTTTGTGACGCACCCTGATTTTTGCCTAGACCGCCCTTTTGGGTTTTCAATCTAGCGAGCATATTTTTTTCATCTTTTTAATTTTTTTTTGACAGAGTATGTACTCGAAGATGACTCAGAGAGGAGAGTAGTTTTATCTCTTATTGTGGCGAGACATGCAAGATTTTGGGTGTGAAGGAGTTAGGCATTTTGGAAATCGACTTGGCTTTTTTTTTTGGGGGGGGGGGGGAGTGTGTTCCAAGCATCGACTCTTTGGGAATACCACACTATGTAATGAGAGTTAGAGGCGAAGAGGATAGCCCCTAGTGTGGATTTACTTTGACGAGTTTGTATGTTTCGAGAATGAATAGACTAGGGAAAGAAAGGATCAAAAGGCCCTAGCCTTGATGCTTGGATTTGAAGAAGGCATATGAGGGTGAGGAAGAGGAAGCCCCTAGACTAAACGAAGAACGCTACTTGGCTCAAGGTACTAGAAAGATACTTCTACCTTTAATGGACCCTAGTATTTATTTTTGATGTCTTAAATGTTTGTCCAGTTCATTTTTGCAAGTGCATCATCTAGAAATGTCTTGACAAGTTTTGAGGAGAAGGCCTAATCATTAGTGCGATCTTCGGATTTCTTCATGAGTGATATCTACGGATGATGGAGACGGTCTTCAAGTTAGGAGTCTCATTTTTTCTTTATTTGGATTTGATCTTTGTTGTAGGAGGAGATGAGAGGCCTCCTTTTTTACTTCATTGTGTGTGGTTGAAACTCCTTCTTTGTAGAGTTGTGAAAGCTTGAGAGTTTTTTTTTTTTTTTTTTTTTTTTTTGACTCTCAAAGCTTGAATTGAGTAGCCCCACTTTTGTTTGGGAATGATAATGCCTTTGACTTCCTTCCATTGTGGTCCTTCGACTTTTGACATGAGCGTGGTGATAGTAATGTGTAGCCCCTAGGCCTTCTCACTTGTTTAGACATTTCTATTATCAATTTCAAGGTTTTAGATTAATGACAATTATTGTTTGCGGGTCCATTTCATGAATTAGAGAGATATTCAGAAGGTAGAACAACCTTAGAGTAGTGTATAGGAATAAGAATGACTTTTATTAATAAATAAATTCAAAACAGACTCGATAGTTTAGTTGACACAGACTAGAGAAGGAGGGAGATGGACTAGAATGACAGAACGACTCTTCGAGTTCATACTAGGAAATTAAAGCCTCTTCTATTTCTAGGGAGAAAGGGAGAGAATAGTTGTAGCCCCAAAGTGGTTGATCTTGATTTTCTTCTTGAGGCTTCTTTCTTCTTTGTGCTTCTAAGGGAGAGAGTTGGCGATGATAGCGGGTATTTCTATTTCCTTCTTGTCAATGAGATCTTGTATGACATCCTTTAAGTGGTGATAAGAGTTTGTGTCATGGCCGGTGGCTTTGTGGAGCTTGCAGAATGAGGGGATACGATTGTAGTGATAGTTCATCTTGTGAGTAGTCCCTTTTCCAGATTTTATTTTGCCTTCCTTTAAGAGGATGTCAAGGAGACCCTCTTGAGTAACCCCTTCAAGATTATCGTAGTGCCTTGTCGTTCCCATCTTAGTAAATTTGGATATATTAGGGTCACAGAGCCGCCTCTTCTTCTTAGGTGTGGTTGTTTCACAAAGGGCTTTGGCCTCTTTTCTATAGCATTCCTTTTGAGCTTGCAAGCGTGTTTGAAGTGTGTCCATCTTATTCTCATAGAACTCCTCTTGAGTTTGTAGACGGATTTGGAATGACTCAATCTCTTTCTTGTGACACTCTTCTTGGGCTTGTAGGCAACCGTGAAGGGTTACGACTTCTTTCTCATAGTAATCCCCTTGGGTTTGTAAGCGAGTTATAAATTCTCCCTCCATTTTCCACTTGAAGTTGGTGTATAGGGCAGTGGCGCCTACTTCGACCATTTGACTCTTCTCCTTTTAGTCGAGTCTTAAGATCATGGGCCTCTTGTGTAGACTTGGTGTCGGACATGGTGTCGGAAGAGTTTAGAACGATCTAGTTGTGATTCGGACGGACCTAAGCGGTATAGAGATTGCGTTAAACCCAGATTAAGGTCCCAACAAGTCGTCTTTATGAGGTATATAGGCTTAGGAGTGAGTGTGGGTTGAACAAACGGGCAAAGCACAAAAACTGACACAGATAGAAGAAGATATCTCGTACGAGACAAGGGTGTCTCGTACGAGGCATCCAGCACAGAAGATAGATATTCAGTTTTTTAATCCTAATTTTGGTCGGACAGAACTTAATCCGTTTTGGGGGGTTTCTATCTAATATCCTGGAATAGTGGATTCTGTCACCCTAGAATATGAGCCCCTTATTTTTCACCTGTATTGCACTCTCCCAAACGGACAATTTGGGCAAAGGTCCCATATTCTCATCAGAATCCACCATTCAATTTAGCCAAACCTAAGCGATTCCATAATTGTTTTGTACTTTTTTAAACAACGCCATTTATGCAATCAAACCTTATGAATTCTTGTAAGGGACAACCGAAAGGGACTTTGTCAAACGTAGGATCTTAACGGCAAAAGAGACTAGACTCGAATCCTCGTAGAAAAATTCTCAATTATGCCATCGCAATCCCTTGTCCAACAATTTTTACCGAAGGGACATTCGTCAAGAATTCATGAAGGGAGGATTATAGATTGTAGAAGAAGTGTTATTTTGGGCAATGATTAAAACAATCCTAAGAATCGAATCGACCAGACACACGGAGTGTCCTATTGACTATTATGTATGCATGAGGTTGATGCAGGGCTTACGGCTAAGGCTCCCCATGGGAACGATCGTAGGAGTGTGGCATGGAGTGGGTACACCATCTTTGGAGAGACCGGTAAGGAAGTGCTGATCGACATCCATCCTCCGATTGGGACCTGGGTTTATAGGGTATGTAGTGCAATTAATCTACATGAGTGCACGTGTGTGAGAGTCAAGTTCTAGATGTCAAGGTGAAAATAGAGAGTTTTTTTTTTTTTTAAAGCAAGTAAAAGATTGACCAGACCAAAGTGGTTGCTTACGTTTCTCTAAATCTTCAGAAAAAGGAAAAGAGACTCAGGACAACGTAGTTCGAGTTTGAAAAAGGTTTTTGAGAAGAGAAGGAGCACATAAGCAAGCAAGGCCACATAAAGAAGAGGGATAGAAATAATCACAGTGCTTGCATTACCCATTAGAGGGTGCAAAATAAACTCAAGAATGAGTAAATACTCATCCTTAAATTTTCTCATAGCCCCTACAAGAGATGTTAGCGCAAAAACAATACATGTATATGACATAAATCATTTATTGCACATATGGGGACGGAGTAAATACAAGCAAAGAAAGAGAGCTTTTTTTTCTTTTCTGTTTTCTGTTTTTTTTTTTGAAGTCCAGGGGCTGACCGGTAATATTCTAGAACTCAGGGACTGTTCTGCAGTTTCTAAAAATCCAGGGACTGTTCTGTGATTTTCTGGAACTCAGGGACTGTTCTGCATTTTCTGAAGTGCAGGGACTTTTTTGTAATTTTTTGGAACTCAGGGACTGTTCTGCAGTTTCTGAAGTATAGGGATTGATCTGTAATTTCTTAAAGTCGAGTGACCAGTCTGATTTTTTTTTTTATACAGCCCCAGTTTTTTTTTTTGTTTTTTTTTTAGAATTCGGTCAAACCCTAAGAAAAGTCAAAATACCTAATTGCATGCAAGTCTAACCCACTTAGCACATCCCCAGCGGAGTCGCCACTGTTTCCATCCGAGAAGATCCTCGCTCGCCTTTTTGATTTGAGAGTCACCACCATGTTGTTGAACGGAACACGGACCGCGAGATTCTTGAGTTCGGGGGTTATGTTATGGATTGGGAAGGTCAAGGAGCACCCAATCCACCCAATCTTGGATTGGTCTTGCTTAGGTGTATTTAATCAAGTAACAAATAAACAATTAAAACAAATAAAGCCAATAACTATTTTCTTAATTATTGGAATATCGGATCATGTGCTTTTAGACCATCTCCATGGATTGGAGAGGCTCTAGGATGATCATTTTGATGAGATTACACTACTCTAAAACAAAGAATGAGATGAGAAGTAGAGATTAAAAGCGTAGGAGTTTACCTAAAGCGTTCTTGAGATTCCAAGTGATGGCCTTGACTAAGGCCTTGATGATCCAAGAGTTTTATGATGATTTTGGCCTGAAAAGATGAGTTTTTGATGGTGTTTTGGTGTGAGGGAGGAGTAAAAACGGAATTCTTGAGAGAGGGACTTATTAGAGAGTTGTTAACCTCCTTTTGGATGATGAGGAATCATAAGGAGAGTCTAGGGTTGAAAGACTCTTTATATATAGGTTTTGATTACTTAGGGACCAAGTCTGGAGGTGGAGAGGTTTAATTAGGTAAGGAAATCAGTAGGAAATCTTCTAGGAAGTCTCCTATTAGATATTCCCCGGATTAGGAGAGTGTTGACCAAGAAAGAGACCGGGATGGAGAAGGAAAGTGATTCTGACTTGCAGATAGAGGAGATCTCTCGTACGAGACATTGATGTCTCGTACGAGGTATCCAGTGTTTTAAATACTGTTTTGTCCTTCTGTCAGTTTCATTTGTTTATTTTAGCTTCTGACTAACGGAGTCATTTAGAAACTTAACGAAACATGACGAAACTAACATGTTTTTGGCGCCGTTACCGGGTACAACGGTTTACTTTTTTAATTATTGCTTTATATTTTCTGTTTTTGTTTTTATTTTTATTTTTATTTTTATTTAACATCTCTTCCGAAGATATGTTGTCTTTTTCATTAGGTACTCTCGGGGTTTATGAAAAGAACTCGGATCTCACCCCAAGAATTCGTTCCGGAACCTGAAAGAACCTTTCACGAAAGGTTAAGAAGATTTAGGGAAGTACTTGAAAGAGAGATTGCACAAAATGGAGAAGGAGAACCCGTTACACCACCACCTAGAACCCTACGGGAATTTGTTAATCCGAGTACCCCGGGAACTAGATCACCAATTGTTGTACCAAACGCCGATGCGCCCCATTTTGAGATCAAACCGCAACTTCTACCCATGGTCATGAACAATCAGTTCAGTGGTTCGGCATTCGAAGACCCCCATCTCCACATCCAAACTTTTTTGGAATATTGTGACACCACCCGAGTCATAGGTGTCACACCAGAGGCTATAAAAATGCGCCTTTTCCCTTTCTCTTTGAAGGACAAGGCAAAACAATGGCTAAACTCGGTCCCCCAAAATTCATTGATAACATGGGACCAAGTTCAAGAGGCTTTCCTTGGACGTTTCTTCCCTCCGTCTAAGACTGCTCAAATCCGTACTAAAATAACAAACTTTAGTCAAAACGGAAATGAGTCACTCTATGATGCTTGGGAAAGGTACAAGGAACTCTTAAGGATGTGCCCACACCACGGGCTAATTGTGCATACATTCTACAATGGTCTCACATTCAGAACAAGGGAGACTATAGATGCCGCCGTTGGAGGATCACTTATGAACAAAGCAGTGGATGAGGCTTATGACTTGATCGAAAACACAGCCTTAAACCATTATCAATGGTCGAATGAGAGGGAGCAATCACAAGGAACCCCAGGTAAGTACAATGTTGATGTCGTTACTCTTTTGTCATCTAAAGTTGACATGCTTCTAAAAAAATTGAAAGTCTTAATGTGAATCCCTTGGCCAATGTAAACATTGTTTGTGAACTATGTGGGTCTAAATCACATACTACCGAAGCTTGTGAATTGCTTGACACTACTTCTAGTGAGCAAGCCAATTTCGTTGCTTCTAATGGACAAAGAGGGGGTATGAATTCAAAAACATACAACCCAGAGTGGAGAAATCACCCCAATTTTTCCTATAGAAGCAACAACGTTTTAAACCCTCAACTTTCTTCACAACCACCGGGATTCACATCAAATTTCAATAATAATGCTAATTCTGTCCCTCCCCCTAAATCTAAGTTAGATCTTATTATGGACTTCATAGTCGAAAATAAAAATGCTCAAGATAAGATCAACAATGAGTTTAGGGAAAATTTTAAGTTGTTAAATGCTAATAAAATGCTTGAAAATCAACAAGCTCAACAAGCCAATTCTTCGTATAGACCACAAGGGAGCCTTCCCGGTCAATCGCAAAGGCCTAATGAGCATGCTAATGCAATAACTAGTGCGAGTGGAAAAGTAGAAAACCTTAGTGAAAAGAACCATAGGCCAACCCCTCAGATTGTTAAAACTAATAAGGAGGTTGAGAAGGGGATGGACTCTCTAATACCATCTAGAAATTTTGATACGCCAATACCTTACCCTCAAAGGTTGGCAAGGGCAAATCTTGACAAACAATTTTTGAAATTTTTAGAAGTTTTAAAATGAATTTATATCAATGTTCCTTTTATTGATGTTTTAAAACAAATTCCCTCTTACACAAAATTTTTAAAATAAATTCTTTCAAATAAGAGGAGATTAGAGGAATTTGAGACCGTCGTTGTGGCAAATGACATAAGTACCGTTTTACAAAATAAGCTTCCTCCAAAACTTAAAGATCCCGGTACTTTCTCGATTCCTTGTAGCATTGGTAATTGTGATATTGATAAAGCAATGCTAGATCTTGGAGCAAGTGTTAGCATCATCCCGCTATCCGTTAGTAAAAAAATAGGTGTGGGGAGCTCAAGCCCACCACCATAAAATTACAATTAGCGGACCGCTCCATCAAGCATCCGGTAGGTATTATGGAGGATGTCCCCTAAAGAATAGGAAAGCTAACCATCCCTATAGACTTAGTTGTTCTTGAGATTGAGGAGGACAACCAAATTCCCATCATTTTGGGAAGGCCATTTCTTGCGACCGCTGGGGCAAAAATAGATGTCAAGAATGGTAATCTCACTTTAAATGTTGGAAATGAGAAAGTTAAGTTTAAAATGCCAAAATTAAATCTCGAGAATCCTTGCCATGAGATTTACGTTCTTGAGGATGGTAGCAAGGAGGTAGAAATTAGAAATGAGTGGCCTACTAAAGACAACAAAGTTGAAAAATCCATGCCAAAAAGTAAGGTACCAAAAAAGGGAAGCAAACCAGGATGGCGCACATGCACAGACAATAAACAATCAACCCCGGGTAAAATAAAAACCGGTTGGTGCACGTGTACTGATCGCAGAAACTCAATCACTCTGATGGGCATGGAATGGCGAATTGTCAAAGACAATAGGCCATCAAAATACCATTCATTGCCCATTCCGATTATAAGAAAGGGGTCGAGCTAATGGCCTTAAACAAGTATCATCGGGATGGTAACCGAAGGATTATTTCAATTTTTTATTTACTGTTGTTTTGTTTTTCTTCTTTTTCTTCTTCTCTCTCTCTCTCTAACCCAAAGATTTTTTTTTACACCCAACTTTTTCACCAATATTTTCAATAAGTCTATTTCCTCTATCCTTTTTTTTTTTTAAGTTGTCCTATTTTGACACATTGAGGACAATGCTTGCTTTAAGTGTGGGGGGGGGGGGGGTAGCATCTCTTTCCCTTATTTTCAAAAAAAAAAAAAAAACCAATGCTCTCTTATAATCATTATCAAATTGTCTTTATAAAAACTTTTTCCTATCTATTTCTTTATAAACCTTTATCCTTTGAGAATTTTGATAAAAAGAAGTTAGAAATATATTGGGTATAGATGAAAAATTCTTAATATTAATATAGAATCTATAAACTTTATTAAGCACAAGCATTACTTTTATTAATGAATTTTTGGGTCACCTAAGTTAGGTTATATTTACTTGTGAAAATTTTGAAATCATTCTTGTTTATGCATCACAAAACCTTTATTTTTAATCCTTTTAAAGATATGAATGATTGTTATGCATTCTTTCGAATCACAAAACCTTCACTTAAACCACCTTTCCATTTCCACTTTCAAGGCTAAATAAATGAATATAAACTTCTTGTAAATTGTCCACTCAAATATCAAAATGAACAAATCATTATAGAGTGTGATAATTTAAAACAAGGAACTCAATTGCCACGTTTAACTAATATAATCTCTAGTCGTTTTCACTACCATCCTCCGCCTCCATTTTTGTGATTCAAGGTGCATAACAACTTATGAGTATCTTTGTTAAGGAGTAAAAGTCATTGATTGATGAATTTCAAGCATGAAGCAATTCTTAAAGCACTCTAAAGAGTGAATTTATTTCAAACCATACTTTTGATCCAAAAATCCATTTGGTTATCTCAATATGCTTTTACTTGATAAATTTTATTCTTGCTATATTAAAGCTTATGATTTTCTATCTATTTTTCAAAATAATCCTAGATTCTATTTTACAAAATTCTTGAGTTATAGGAGAGACGGAAATATAAGTAAGAAGAATTTTTACTAAGGCAATACATTATTCTAAGGAGAGCATTGTAATTCTTTCTTCTTTAATTTTCTTCTTTTTATGGTCATTTATTCATCTCTTCCATTTTTCAATCTCTAACTTGCTCGAGGACAAGCAAGATTCAAATGTGGGGGAGTTGATAAAAGACTATTTTATAGTCATTTAGGGCCTAAAAATAGTATAGTTTATATTTTAATTCAGTTAACTTTAGCTTAATTTGACTCATTTTATATTTTATTTCGCGGATTTTACTCCCGGTATGTGTTTTTAGTGTTTGACAGAAAATTTGGTACTTTTTGGAGCAATTTTGAGCTAATGACAAACTTGGAATCATGAAAGGAGCTTAATACACAAAGAAAACAAAAGAAACAAAAGAGCAGCAGCCAGAAGCCTTGGTCCGACCGAACCATACTACATACCCGGTCGAACCCCACCTTTTGGTCCGGTCGGACGTCATTACACACCCGGCCGGACCTTTTGCCTTTCCATCATTCTAAAGCATTGGTCCGGTCGGACCACATCCAATACCCGCCCGGACCCATCTACGCCTGCTCTGAACAAGTGTCCTCCAAGAGGTGCCTTTTGGTGCTGAAGTCTGGGAAAGGGCACTCCTTTTAGCCCCAATGCCTATTTAAGAAGGCATTTTTAGCTTTGTAAGGGATCCAGAATTTATTGTAAAGATACTCTAGCATAGATTTCACTCCAAAAACATCATTTGATTCTAAGATTCATCAATTGTTCTTAGAATTCTTGTGCTGGAAATATTGAAGTAATACAAGTTCTTAAAGGCTTATTTTCAGCCCTTGTTTCTCTCATCATTGCAAAACTAAGTTTCCTTCTTCCCTAATCTTTATACTTCTATACTTATATCTTGTTTATTGGTTATTGTTATAGCAATAGCTAGTGAGTAATCCCCCTTTATTATTGGGGTTGGAAACTAGACATTATATGTTCATCACTTTTAATTCATGCTCTCTTTCTTTCTCTTCATCTTAAAAAAATTTCTTCATATTATACTTAAAACGTCTACGAACATGATGGCGTCCATGATTCGTATGAATCCTAGTTAATCGAGAGAAGGACCTAGTGGAGAATCTCGATTAACGGAACCATATGGAGTAAATGGGTTTCTATTAATCACGAGAGTAGATTAATGGCCTAGGGATGATCCTTGAGGGAAGTACGTGGATTTTCATGAACTTAATGGGTTTTTACTAATTATGGGCCATCGAGAGATAGGTCATAATTAGTAATAAAATACGTGTGTTTTAAGCCTTGGTCATAAGAAGTTGACACAACCTAGCGTACCATCCTTGTTTTAAAATGGAACTTTAATCTAAAAGAGCATGATTAATTGATGAACACATGATTGTTTGAATCCCAATCCCGGGAATCCATTCAATATAAGAAGTTTTAAAGTTAGAGTATTTATAATTTATTTCTAGACAGTGTCAACCAATCAAAACCCCTCAATCATTTCATTTTAACCATTTTTTATACAAAAGCAAACATTTTTCTAAGTAACTTTGTCCTCGTGGGATCGACCCGTACTTGCACATCACTATATTACAATAACCCGTGCACTTGTGGTATTTATAAATAAGCCTCTCGTTTTATGTTCAATAGTTATAAAGGCTACGATTGGCATAATCATTCTTGTAGGGAAGAATGATAAGTAAGATGAGATTTGTCCCTCTTCGGAGAGATATCTGCTTAGGCCACTCGATGAGTGAGATTGATGATAGTGCATGGTGTTGGATATTATGATCTAGGCCCTTGAGAAAGGCCTATGCGTTACATCATAGCTTCATTGTTATAGAGATAGCAAACCCGATTATTATATTTTTTGCATGTTTATTATAATAATCATTGTCCCTAACACTTATGAAGAGCTAGCATGAGTTTAATGGATAATCATATGATGATTATGGTGCATAGGATTATAAGGATCCCCGCGGGAAAATGGAGGTGTTTCCCTCGAGAATGCCAAACACGGCACTTTCAAATGTTTAACGGAGTCTCCACGTTAGTTTAATTTTAAACCCAAACATAACGAAAAATGGTTAGAGACAAAGGATTCGGAGGTCAGGTTACGCTTTGGGAAGAACTCAACCGATAGTTCACCCAAAGTTCCTCAGAAAAACCGAGTCTCCCTAAAGTTTGTTAAAAATTGTGAAAGTGTGTGTGTGTGTGTATGTTTTCTTGAAAAAAGGGGAGAAACTGACTTTTAACGAAATCAGTTAAGTATTTAACAGAAAGGGTTTACTTTGAAAATTATCTAACAGAAGGTGGCAAAACTGGAAAAAATGCTCCCTGGATAAACCAGCCGTACGGCTTTATGGGGCTGTCCAGGAGGTTTTGACAGATTCTCAGGAATCAGTCCAGTCTCCTGCGGAAATAGGGGATTCTGCTAAAACTGGACTGATTTGGGTCTGTTCAGCCTATTTGCTAGTTACAAAACATGAATAAGATCATCCCTATGCCATTGATCACTAGCTAAACACCAAAACAAAGATTCTTTGGTGTGATCAAGGCAATCATTGGGGAAATATGAAGAAAGTTGACAAATTATGGCTTTTGAGCCAAGATCATCATTTGGATGGTTAAAGATTGGAACTTTAACATTCAAATGAATGATTCATTCAAGGAAAGCCTTTGGGAAACAAGAAATCAACCTTTAGATGGATAAAGATTGAATCTTTACCATCAAAAGGGACATTATTATGAGTTGGTCAAGACCTTGGATGGTAAAGATTGAGACTTTACCATCCAAAGTTAATCAAACTCAAATAAACCAACATAAATGTAAAGACTTGGAAGTGAATTGCATTAATTTAAAGACAACAAAAGTAAAGACTTGAATGTAAAGTGCATTAATGTAAATGACAATAAAATAAAGGTGCATTTAAACATAACAAGCCTTGATCATCATGGTTTGTAACCCACAAATCACACACTAGACATGAAGGGCACCATTGATCACTCCAAGATATGGTCAACTTGGCTCTATGGAGAGGGTTGACTAAAAAGGAACGGTCATAAATCTTGGGGGTCAGAGGCGGGGTATGGTCAACTTGGCTCTATGGAGAGGGTTGACTAAAAAGGCACGGGCATGACTCTCGGGGGTCAGAGCCGGGGTATGGTCAATTTGGATCTATGGAGAGGGTTGACTAAAAAGGCACGGGCAACTCTCAGGGGTCAGAGGCAAGATATGGTCAACTTGGCTATATGGAGAGGGTTGACTAAAAAGGCACGGGCATGACTCTCGGGGTTAGAGGCGGGGTATGGTCAACTTGGATCTATAGAGAGGGTTGACTCAAAAGGCACGGGCATGACTCTCGGGGGTCAGAGGCGGGATATGGTCAACTTGGCTCTATGGAGAGGGTTGACTATAAAGGCACGGGCATGACTCTCGGGGGTCAGAGGCGGGGTATGGTCAACTTGGATCTATGGAGAGGGTTGACTAAAAAGGCACGGGTATAACTCTCGGGGGTCAGAGGCGGGGTATGGTCAACTTGGGAGAGGGTTGACTAAAAAGGCACGGGCATGACTCTCGGGGGTCAGAGGTGAGATATGGTCAACTTGGCTCTATGGAGAGGTTTGACTAAAGGGATGGGCATGACTCTCGGGGGTCAGAGATGGGACTTGGTCAACTTGGCTCTATGGAGAGGGTTGACTAAAAAGGCATGGGCATGACTCTCGGGGGTCACAGGCGAGACTTGGTCAACTTGGCTCTATGGAGAGGGTTGACTAAAAAGGCACGGGCATGACTCTCGGGGGTCACAGGCGAGATATGGTCAACTTGGCTCTATGGAGAGGGTTGACTAAAGGGACGGGCATGACTCATGGGGGAGAGGCGGGACTTGGTCATCTTGGCTCTATGGAGAGGGTTGACTAAAAAGGCACGGTCATGACTCTCGGGGGTCAGAGGCGAGATATGGTCAATTTGGCTCTATGGAGAGGGTTGACTAAAGGGACGGGCATGACTCTCGGGGGTCAGAGGCGGGACTTGTCAACTTGGCTCTATGGAGAGGGTTGACTTTAGGGATGGTCTTACGTCATTTTGGTCTGCCGGGATTTGGGTTCCCTTAACTTAAAATGACCACTCTGGGGGATTGAGGTTTTCTCGACCTAAAACGACCACTCTGGGGACTAAGGTTTTCTTAACCTAAAATGACCACTCTGGGTCTCGGCTTGGGTCAAATCCATCTTTGGGGAGTTTAACAGGAAAACTGGTCTTACGTCCCACTAAGGATGACCGGGACAAAGGCTTCAACCTATAATGACCACTCTGGGTCAAGGCTTAGCTTGGGTCAAATCCACCTTGGGGAATTTGACGGGAAAACTGGTCTTACGTCCGACTAAGGACTGTCGGGGATAAGGGTCTCAACCTATAATGACCACTCTGGGTCAAGGTTTGACTTGGGTCAACTTCACCTTTGGGGAGTTTGACGGAAAAACTGGTCTTACGTCCACTAAGGACGGCCGGGACAACAGTCTCAACCTATAATGACCATTCTGGGTCAAGGTTTGACTTGGGTCAACTCCACCTTTGGGGAGTTTGACGGGAAAACTGGTCTTACGTCCTACTAAGGACGGCCGGGTAGACGTGTCCAATTCTCCACCGGAACCGGCTAACCGGAGGTTAACCGGCCGGTCAAAACCGGCCAACCGGTTAACCGGCCAACCGTTTCGGATGTTAACCGGATGGGGCCGGTCCGGTTAAGGTTAGAGATTACACAAACCGGTAAACCGGCGGTTATAACCGTCGGTTAAGTAACCGGTTGGACCGGCGGTTATAACCGGCGGTTAGACCGGCGGTTAACGGTTAAACCGGTTTTTCCAGAAATGCCAGTGTGGCCCCTCCCAACGGCTAGTTGACCAGAAAGGTCCAAAACGGCTAGTTTGTCAGTTTTTGGCCGTTACTTTTCTGACCAAAAACGGCTATAATGCAGGAAAAAAAAAGTTTTTTTTCCAGTTTTTTGATACTATAAATATCCCCTCCCTCCTCCCAATCTTTTCCCACAATTCTACCCTACCTACTTCTCTCCATATTTCTCTCTCTACTCTTCAAAGACTCCAGTTAATTTTCAAATTTCAGTTAGTTTCCAGTCAGTTATTTAACAGATTCCAGTTAGTTTCCAGATTCCTGTCAGTTATTTAACGAATTCCAGTCAGTTTTTTAACGGTTCCAGTTAGTTTATCAGTTTTCAGTTAGTTTTTTCAGACTTCCAGTCAGTTTTTTAACGGTTCCAGTTAGTTTATCAGTTTTCAGTTAATTTTTTTCAGATTTCCAGTCATTTTTAACGGTTCCAGTTAGTTTTATCAGTTTTCAGTTAATTTTTTTCAGATTTCCAGTCAGTTTTTTAAGGTTCCAGTTAGTTTGTCAGTTTTTAGTTAATTTTTTCCAGTTTTCCAGTCAGTTTTTAACGGTTCCAGTCAATTTTTTAACGGTTCCAGTCAGTTTTTTGACATTTTCCAGTTAAATTTCAAAATTTCAGTTAGTTTTCCAGATTTCAGTTTAAAAAATGTCTTCATCTAGAAATCTTGGCAAGTCTCATGTTGATTCTACCTCCCAAAACCAAGATTTTGATCAATTTTTTGAGGAACCCTTTGTTGAAAATCAAAATGAGCAAGGGACGGAAGAAAATGTTGTTGAAAGTCAAAGTGGTAGAGGCGGCCGAGGCCGAGGTCGAGGTGGTCGGAGTCGCGGACAAGGACAAGCACAACAACGTCAACCACGAGAATCTAGATCCGACATTTTTGCCATCCATTTCCAAAAAATACAAATTGACCCCAATGACCATATCCATTTCAAAGCGCAATGCAACTATTGTCCAAAATGGTACGGCTTTAAAAAGGTGGAGGGTATGGGTCAATGAACGCGCATATGTCATCAAAACATCCCGAAAAACTTGGGATTGAGGGCGATCAATCTCAATTACAATTCAATCCAATTGCTCAAGGTCAAGGCCAAGGTACGTCTTCGATATTATTTAAATTTAATAATATCTTTTATAGGAAAGAGTTGGCCAAATTTGTGTGTGTTAAAGGGCTTCCTTTTAATTTTGCGGATGATGATTTTTTTCAAAATTTTATTAGACTTTCTTTAAATCCATCCAGTCATAAAGTGCCACGGTCGACTCTAGTACGCGATATTAAAATGGTGGTGTCGGAATATAAATTAAAATTAATTGAGGATTTAGCAAAATTAAATCATAGAGTTTCAATTTGTGCCGATGGTTGGAGTGATCATTGGCTTAGAAATAGTTATTTGGGTGTTACATGCCATTGGATAGATAATTCATGGACTATCCAAAAAAGATTAATTGCAGATGATAGTTTTTGAACCACCCCATTCCGCGGAAAATATTTGTAGAAAGTTGCACGGCGTTTTGGCAAAGTATGGTCTTATTCAAAAAATATTCACTATTTCATTCGACAACGCTAGTGCTAATACCGCTAGTATACGGAGTTGAAGCTTATTTGTCAACCGTCACTTGGGGGTAAGTTTTTCATATAAGATGTTTATGTCATATAATTAATTTATGTGTTAAAGACGGTTTGATGCGTTGGATACATATGTTAAACCCATTAGAGATGCTCTCGTTTTTATTGCAAAAAAAAATAGAGTTACAAGAAAATGGATCAATTTTTTGAAAAGTAAGGGTTTAAATGAAAAATATTTTTCTATGGATGTTCCGACTAGGTGGAATTCCACCTATACAATGTTAAAGGATGGTTTTGAGTATAAAGAGCTTCTCATGGAATTTTTTCTTCATTTGGGTACGGACATCCCTTTATTTGCTTATCATTGGAACGCTTGCATTAATTTATGCCAATTATTAAAGATTTTCTTTACCGCTACCGAGGCTTTGTCGGGAGTTTATTATCCAACTTCTTTTTTGGTACTTGAACAATGTGGTGCAATTGTTCGAAGTTTTAACATGCTAGCAAGTTGCGACGTTTTGGGCCCAAGCATTATTGAAATGAGGGTAAAGTGGCTAAAATATTTTGATACTATTCCGTCTCTATTTTTGGTTGCAAAATTATTTGATCCCCGTGTTACATTGGACAACCTAGAGGCGATAGTAAAGTTTTATTATGAGAATTTATACCCAAATGGGGACGGAGTACATGAAAGCCCGGCGATTATTGTTCAAAATACAAAACAAGATTTGGTGACTCTTTATAATGAGTATAATGCAAAGTATGGAAATCCTTCTCAACAACAACAAGAACCCTCATATACTAATCAAGATATTGCTACACAAGAAGATGGTGGGCTCACTTTCAATCCATATGGATTTTTTTGACGACTTGTTTTCCTCAAAATGTCCTAGAATGGCTTCTTCTTCTTCTTCTTCTACCATTCCTTACGAGTTGGAATTATATTTCAACTCCAATTTTGATTATGTACAAAACACTTCAAATAATTCTAAATTTGACGTTTTGAGGTGGTGGGCACAAAGGCATGAAAGTTATCCCATACTCTCTTTAATTGCAAAAGAAGTCTTAACCGCTCCCGCTTCAACGGTGGCGGTCGAATCGGCATTTAGCGTGGGAGGAAATGTTTTGGATCCAAGACTTTCCCAACTAACGGTTGATAATTTGGAAAATCAACTCTTACTTGGTGATTGGATTAGAGCGGAAAAGAGAGAGCAAGATATGCCTTATGAAGAGGATATACAAGATCCACAATATCAATACGACTTGGAAGGGTCTACGGGAAGTTCGGAAGGGGAAGGCAATTAGAAAGTTTTTATATTTTTTAATGTTTACAATAGTTTTATTTTAGTTTCATTGTAATAGTTAAGTTGAGGTAAAGGTTCCATTATGTCCTCCCTTAATTATAAAAGGGCAAGGTTTGGTTGTCCCCCTCTTTGTAATTTTAATTTTAATTAATAAAATTTAAGGGTACCGTCCCTTTTTTTAAAAAAATACACTATATTTCTTGAGTATTTTTTGAAAAAAGCTCAAAAAAAATCTTTTGGGTTTCAATTTAAATGCTAACATATTTTTAAAGATTTTTGAAAAAATAATTACATTTTACAAGTTTATTAACTTTCTGTCCCAAAAAAAAAAAAAAAAAAAAAAAATATAATTTTTTTCGTTGGGCCAAACCCAAACCAAAGGAAAAAAGGAAAAATGCCCAAGGCCCAAGCATATTAACTAAGCGGCCCAGTAGGCTGTTGGCCCACCGCCCACAACTCCTCCAGCTCGGGCCTCCTCCAGCTCCAGCCCGCCAAGGCGCCAACCGCCCAACCCAAGCCCAGCCCAGTCCAAGAAAGACCCAGCCCAGCCCTTTTTTTTTTTTGAATTTTCTGAGTTTCTGTTCTTCACATTGTGGTCCACCACTTTGAATTATGTCAGTTTGGTCCCCCAACGGCTATTTTTTAACTTGGCTGAGAATTTCCATCAATTTAACTATAAATACCCCCTCCATCCTCACTATTTTTTCACACTACTACCACAAACCCTTTCTCTACAATATAAATCTTTCTCTACAATCAAACATCCCCAAGTTTATTACTTTTTTCGTTAATTTTCTAACGAAATGGCTTCCAATACAAACAATGAGAGGGTGGGACAATTTACTATTATGGGGAGGCATTTTACAATCACACCACTCAACGAAGATGGCTTGTACATGGCGCCCACTACACCCACACACAAATTCACTTGCAAGTATTGTGGAATGACGTACATCTTTAGAAAAGGTGGTGGGTACGGTACATTCAAGAGGCATATTACAACAAAGCATCCCGAAAGACAAGAATAGAAGATTTTCAGTTAAATTTCCAGAATTTAGTCAGTTATTTAACTTATTTTCATATTTCCAGTCAGATTTTTAACGATTCCAGTTACTTTGTAAGGACTTCAGCCAGTTTATTCAAATTTTCCGTTAGTTTTTTGACATTTTCAGTTAAATTTTCAGATTTCAAGTCACTTTTTTTACATTTTCAGTTTTTTTTTTTTTTTTTTTAAAAAAAGGTTAAAAATTAGGCGGTTTAACCGGTTAACCGCCTAACCTTAACCGTTATAGCCGGTTAGCCGGGCGGTTCCGGTTGGTTCCATGTTAAATTTCTAACCGCCGGTTATAACCGGTTAACCGGATTGGACACGTCTACGGCCGGGGATAAGGGTCTCAACCTATAATGACCACTCTGGGTCAAGGTTTGACTTGGGTCAACTCCACCTTTGGGGAGTTTAACGGGAAAACTGGTCTTAAGTCCCACTAAGGACGGCCGGGACAAGGGTCTCAACCTATAATGACCATTCTGGGTCAAGGTTTGACTTGGGTCAACTCCACCTTTGGGGAGTTTGACGGGAAAACTGGTCTTACGTCCCACTAAGGACGGCCGGGACATTTTAACTTGACCCCTTTTGGTCAAAGTTTGGACTTTGGTCAAATCAACTCCACGGGATGATTGACACTCTTTCTTGACACCAGGGGAGAGCCTAGGGGCGACCATCAAGACTCATTGTGGATGAAAACGTCCAAGATTTTGGAAAATCATTCTTTGATCAAAAGCATTTTGCTTGAAACATCGTTTTTGACAAATGACGCCAAATGGGCATATTTGGAAATGCTTATTTCTAAAGGCAAATATTTTAAAAAGCATGTTAGTCAAATTTTTATTTTAACTTAACCATGAGGATTGTCATGCATAAAGTCCTTCGGAGCTTTGTCCATTTCTTAGGAGTGATCGGGTATAGAGAACCCTTTTACCGTTGATGTTCGGGTAGCCCTATGTCCTCGTTATCATTGATGTCAGGGTAGCCCCATGTCTTTGTCGTTGTTGATGTCGGGGTAGCCCCATGTCTTTGTCGTTGTCGGGGTAGCCCCATGTCTTTATCGGTGTCGAGGTAGCCCCATGCCTTTGTTGGTGTTGGGGTAGCCCCATGCATTTGTTGTCGTTGATGTTGGGTAACCCCATGTCCTTGTTGTCGTTGATGTTGGGGTAGCCCCATGCCTTTGTCGGTGTCGATGGCTGGGTAGCCCCACTATCATCTTTTGTCCTTTGAAGTGAGGTCAGGAACCCATCCCTTTTTCATGACGTACCCTTTCTTTTGCCTAGGCCGCCCTTTCGGGTTTTGAACCTAGCGGACATCTCTTTTACGTCTTTTATGGCACACCCTGTTTTTTTCATAGGCCGCCCTTGCGGGTTTTCGACCTAGTGGGCCTACTTTTTTGTGCCTTTTTTTATGAGTGATCCAGCCGACTCGATAGAACGGGAAATTTAAAGTATTTTTCTTGGAGGAAACATGCAAGGGCATTTTATTTGGGAGAGAGTCCCTTTATGCTGGTGAGCTCTTTGAGCAATGTATCATGAAATGTGAGGAAGCCCTTGCTTGACAAAATACAAGTGTTTAGCTCTTTCCTAAGATGTAGAGGAGAAGACTTGTCGAGACATTTGAAATTTGCCTTAGTTAATATCATCAAAATGATTGCTTGAATGGACCATGTTATTATTAAGTCAAGATTATAACAAGCAATTAGCCTTAACATGTATAAATGTTGTGATCAATTGAGATTAAGATTCGATCAATGGCAAGATCGGAAGAAGAAGGTGTGTCTAGGAAATCGGTCATTGATGGGACCGAGGGAAGAGAACTTGGTCATTTTGAGAGGACCACAGTTTGATGGTTGTGTTTCATACTATGACCGGACCCGAAGGTTGCCTACGTTCCCCTCAGTTTGAGGAGCTCAGGTCGCCGTAGTTCGGCCATGTGAATCGTCTTTTGCTGAAGTTGGTGTCCTTTTGAAGGATGTTGTTGCTTTGTTAATGTAGATCACGTTGATTTGTGTGAATTCCTTGGGATGGACCTCTTGGGGTGAACCTTCCTTTATGGTGAACTTGGTGAGCTTTTGAGGCAGACTTCCTCTTTGCATATATTCATTTCCTTTCCTTCTTTCCATTATTCATTTCTTTTACTTCTTCTCATCTTTTTTTTTAAGAGAGATAGGGGAGACATTAGCTCCAACTTGCTACCTTGGACATTGGCTCATTTGTAGCCCCTTGTGGAATGTTTGTCACTTCTCGCCTTGACTTTGAAGATCCAGGAAGTCCTTTGCTTGGTTGCGCACGTGTGCGATCACGGCTGAATCTTGGTGTTTGAGCAACAACATCCTTGCCTCTTCATTGTCTTGGGATGCCTTGATGTGCATCAAGAATTTGTATCGGAAATGTGTATCGGGGAATGTGTATCGGGGATGTGTATCGGGGAAGGTTTGCCATTAACAGTTTCTTCATGCCAATTGATCGCAACATTTATTCACATCAAGATTAATTGTTTGCATTTGGCATTTTTCATTTGTGTTAGGTCCATTCGTCCTTAATGAGTCGTCATTGACTAGTATGCTTAGAAGTCAATTCATCATTTTAGGGACGTAGCAATCAGTTGATAATAACAAGTAAGGCAATTTCAATAGTAAATGTATATTGCAAATAATGTCTCAAGTCTAGAGAGAATAGAAGGAAATGACTCTTTTATTTAGATAACTTTATACATACATGTCCAAGTGCGGACATCTGTAAAAATAAAAGACACAGTCTAGAATGGACTTTGGTGAAAATCTAGAACCTACGAGGCTGGAAGATTTTTTTTTTTTTTTAAGGGATGGGCTCCCATGAAATGCAATGGTCCATTTCCTTCCTCAATTGTTAGAGGGGTTATCGGCGGCATATTCCATTTTCCATGGGGAACTCGGGTTCCATGTCATCGGGAAAGATGTCGCGAGGTCTCCATTTGGCTTGGCATTGTAATTGCCGGATTCGTCTACTCATGAGTTGGAAGTTTGCTTTGGCCACCTCCTTTTGGTGATTTCCTTTCGAGATGTGTGGCACTCGATGAGGGTACAGATCTCCATTTGATGTAACTTCCTTTGGGCTTTCGGAGCACGGGCCTCTCCTTGTAGACAGTGTTCTAACCTTTTGATCTTGTTGTTCATGTGGATGGTTGTCTCTGTTGGGTTTCGTAGTAACATGCGCAGCGGAATTAAGCATTTAAAATTTATGAAACCCAAAGCCCATAGATCCATTCATATGATTAAGTCAAATACAACATAATGAATACTAGAATACTAACTTGATGCCTTTGATTTTGCAACCTTGAATTCGATGGAGGCTTGAAATCTTGATCACGAACAAAGCAAGAATCACGAACTATGAAGATGATAAGCTTCACCCTCTAGCGGTATCCACACCACGAACGAACATCAAGCAACTTCTTGATCTTGGTTGCTAGACCAAATTGTGAAACACGCTTTCACAATTGTAAGAACTATATGGAATTATGAATATTCTTGTTCTTCACTTTTGGGATCTTAGAACAAGAAAATAACCTCTCAAAACCTTATGGAGGCACTCAAATCATGTGTATAATGGCTGCTGAAAGGATCCTTAAATAGGTCCTAATCCTTAACCCTTAAGGACTTAGGAAACCTAAATCCCGTCACCAAATTAGACAACAAGGAAATCTGGCCGACTTGACTGGCACGGTCGTGCCCTACAATCTGGCACGGTCGTACCATCTAGTCCGCGCGAATTCCCCAACCGCCCATTTTCAGCACGTCGTGCTTGGTAATTTGGCACGGTCGTGCCAATCATGTCGACAGGTTTGCCTTGGTTTGGATTTATGGCACGACCGTGCCATTTTAAGGCGCACGATCGTGCCAGAGCCAAACACTGATATTTTTCCATAATTCCCATTTAGTCCTTTACGATTCGTTCTATTGTGTGTGACCCTCTAGGATTACACTAAGTTGGCAATGGGTTCAAACATGAAACATAAGATATGATTAGGTTCTAGCAAACCGTCATACCTACCCAAATAGTGTAACTAGATACAAGTTCGCATTCCTTTTAGAACATGTCACAATCCCTTTGTCCACGATGTCATTGAACACAAGTCATGGTCAACAAGTCAACTTGTATTGTTCAATACTTTTCTCGATCCCGAATATGTTGATAATCCAAATGACATTGATCCAATCAATCCATTTGAGTTTGGCCAAACATTTCACCAACATCATTCCTTCGAGGGGCCCAAGCTTGACATCTCTCCGAAGAGGGACAAATCCATTTGACTTATTATTCTTCCTTACGTGAATCCAATCATGCCAATCATACCCTTTATAACTACCGTGTTAAGCCAGCGTTTGAATATGTCAAACATAATATTCATCAAGTGGAAGACTATAATAACTTCATGTCTAAGGATTCAAATGACATAACTAATATGAGATTTATATATGACATCGACCATGACATAAATTCATACCGTGGGTCATGTCCAGTACCTTGTTCCAAACAAGTACCCATAAATCTAACATGATCATCCCATGATCATTTAGCCTTTATACTAGTGCTTAAGAAGCTTAGGGACGGAGATTATTATAAGAAAACACGAGCCATAATAATAATCCTATTATCTCTTTATTATCATGATAACTTACAACGTTCAACAAACGTGCCTAGGGCATCAAACACCAACAATCTCCCACTTGCCCTAGGCCCAATTCCCTAGGTATCCAATACCCATGGACCTAACATGGACCATCATGTTGAGCTTTATGGGAAGTCCCATTGTTTAGCGTGTCTGTAACGTTATCATTAGTAGGTAATTTGCATATATGAACGTCTCCCTTATCAACGATTTCTCGAACGATAAGAGAAAACGCCTAAGTATGTGTTTGGATTTAGGATGTGCTCTTGGTTCCTTTGCTTGATTCAATAGCACCACTATTATTACTAATAAGGTCTATTGGATTAGCAATACTAGGAACCATCTCAAGTTCACAATGAACTTATTAATCCAAACAGTTTCCTTTGCAGCATCCAATGCAGCGATATACTTAGTTTTAGTCGTAGAATTAGTGACTGTACTCTGTTTGGAACCATTCCAACTTACAGCTTCATCATTAGTTATAAAACTCGATTGCGATTTTTCTATTATCTTTGTTGGTTTGGAAGCATGCATCCGAGGTCATTCCATGCCTTCATAGATCATAAACGAATCTTTAGTTTTCTAAAGTACTTTAAGAATCGCTCTCATAGCCATCCAGTGAATCTCACCGGTGTCGGATTGATATCTACTCGTTCATGCTCCAAGCATTAGATATATCCGGCTTAGTACTTATCATGGCATCATGGATCCAATTGCCGAAGCAAATGGCATCTCATTCATTTTTCTCATGCTCATCTTTGTCTTTAGGACATTGAGTCTTGCTTAGAGAAACTCCATGTAACACTGACAAATGTCCTCTCTTTGAATTTTCCTTGCGGAATCTTCTTATGACTTTGTCAATGTATGTATATTGGCTTTAAACCATTTAGCTTCCTTGATCTATCTCTATAGATATTAATGCCAATGACTCATGTGGCTTCATCCATATTCTTCATTGCGAAACACTTTCTTAACCAAGTCTTTACAGATTAAAGTGTAGGAATGTCGTTTCCAATGAGCAATATGTCATCCACATATTAGATAAGGAATAGCACATGCTCCCACTAATCTTCTTGCATATACAAGATTCATCTTCGTTCTTGATCAAGCCAAGCTCTATGACTTATCAAAACGGAGATCCAACTCCAAAAAGCTTGCTTCAATCCATCCAATGAATCTTCGCAACTTTCATACCTTTTAGAATTTTCTTGACTATCAAAACCTTTAGTTTGTATCCAATACATCCTTAAGTGAGTTCCCATTGAGGAACGCTTGTTTTGACATCATTTTGTCAAATTTCATATTCCAAATATGAACATGTGACTATGAAAATTCTAATAAGTCTCTTGCTACCCATGTAAGTTTTCTCCAAGAAAAGTCACTCATCTCCTTTGGTTTTTACACCTTAGGTTAGAATGATCAAGTTCCAAACTTGATTATTATACATGAATTGCCTTTTAGATTTTATGACTCCAAGCCATTAATCTAAATGTGGAGTTGATATTGCATCTTTGATAGGTGGTAAATACTTCATTCTAAATGAACTTTACCTCAATACTTTCTATTTCGAAATATCCAATATTTCTTCTAATAGATTGTATCCTATCATGTATTGCAAGTATTTGTATATCTTGAACGACTTTTCACGACTCCTTGTGAAAACTTGTTCAACTTCTATCTTAGGTTAAAATATATTTTCTAGGTCTCGAACCATTCGAGATACATTTTACTCCCACTGATTCTTTTAGAGATAAACCACTTATCTAGAAAAGTATCATCATAGTCAACAAACCATTTGTTTCTTATGAGTAAAATTATTATCCTCAAGTTTCCTTAGGATATCCCATGAAAGTAATTTATTAGATTTAAATGTGAGTGTGTCCCAGACAACTCCTTTCAAAAAGGATCTCACCATCTTAAATCTTTATGAAAGACAAACCAAGTTTTCTTTCACCATTTAACCTCTCTTGATAGAATTCAGATTAGTATAATCATAGCGGTTTTAAATACATAACCCCAAAATGAATAATGGAAGATCACTTTGACTTTGTCATCCAACGAACCGTATCCAATAAGGTTCTTATACTTCCACGCAGACATATCATTTAGAATGATATTCTTAGTGAAGTTAATTTGTGAAACCATTTCACAACTTTAATGATGACTGTCAAATTCTTGGTTTAATTATTCATCATCATGATCCAATCATAATTTTTGAATAGTTTTACCAAAATTCTCTTTTAGCATTTCTTAATGCACCATACACATCGAAATGTATTGGGTCAATTAAGACATTATCCTTTTAACCAATCATAGTAAAAGATGTCTTGATCCAAGTAAATAAGATTTGCATAAATCATGTGATTCCAAATCATATGACTTAAAACTCCGTCCCATGGAATTTTAGATATGCATTTCTCATTCATTTGATCAAAACAATAAGGCATAAAGAATTTTAATTATTTATGTTATAGATTTTATTACTTTGTTCTTCAAGATTAGGATATAAGATTTATTTATATGATAACACAATGAAGTAAATCATAATAAATAAAGCACTTTTCTTATTCAAATAAGAAATTAATATCCTTCATTATCTTATAACAAAATAATGTTTTCCACTTCATCAGTAAAGTCACTTTACAAGTGTTCTATGAACAATGTTGCAACCATTGCATCATTACTGTTTGTAGATAAAACTTTACTATAAGTAGTCTTTCATCTTACTAATTATTCTGGTATCCAATACCCAATAATTAAATTTAGAAAGAATAATTTATAACATAAATATTCCGAGTGGTAGTCCCACTACCATTTCTTTTATTGATCACCCAAAATTTTGACTACAATTCTAAATGGTCAATCCAATTGCCATTTTACAAATTGCATCTATTAGAGTTATTATTATAACCAAAATTATTTCCTTTAGGTTTGACAACTCTTGTCTTACTTTTCTTTTGGCATTGGCCTCTTTCCATCATGAACTATGAGCATTGGAGAACCATTCTCCAATATCTTCATCTTCACCGTTTTTCAGCATGTTAATGCAATTCGAAGAGATTCTTATTCATTCTAAGCATGTCATAGTTCATCACTAAGTGATCATAACATTTGAACAATGAATCAAGAATGAGATCCGTGGCTTGCTCCAATCCAATTGGACAACCAAGTTTCTCAAGATGCTCTACGTAGCCTTTATCTTAAGCATGTGAGGTTCCACTTATTGCCCTTTACTCCTTTGCAATGAAGTGAATGCAATAATGGTTTTATACCTTTCTTGCCTAGATTGCTCTTTGAAACATGTGACTCAACTCCACGCCTATCTAATAGGCTTCCAAAGTTCCAAACTTTGTTGGAAGTTTTGAGAACATAATCGTGAGCTTGAGACAACTCACATCCTAGAATCATACTCATGATTCTTGTGATTGTCTATTCGGGCATTAGGTTCTTTAGGAATTGGCCCATCAAGAATGTACAACCCATCTTCTTGCCTTAGAACCATTCTTAGGCTCAGGATCCCATCCATGAAGTTTGTACCATTCTCTTTGAAGCTCATCCTTCTAAAAGATTGATCGCAACGAAGTTAGTTGTCATTATCTACAAACTCATGCAAAATTTCCAAAATTTACAAGTACCAATCTCATTAAAGAGATAAATAATATATTTTCCAAAAATACTCCCACTAAATTATATAACCTTCTTATACATCCAATGTATAATATAATTTAAATGGGTTAAGATCCAACTTTAATTTAATTTAAGTCCGCTAAGGCGGATTACACAAAATCAAATTAATTAGGTAGACAACTCCTGTCAATCATATCTCATATGACTCTTAGTTCCTTTTATGAGATTCTTGAAATTGGGCTAAGATCCAACTTTAATTTAATTCAAGTCCGCGGAGGCGGATTACACAAAATCAAATAATTAGGTAGACAATTTCTTGTCAATCATATCCAATATGATTCTTAGGGATCCAATTTCAAAAGCATGTTTAATCTCATCTTTGCCTAGGCCCAAAACTGTTTTGACGCGCCTTGTTAAGTCCAACCATTTTAAACGTATAGTTAATGTGCCTCGCTAGGGCGTGCCCACATATCATCTTGCTCATACATAAATAAAATTAATGCACCTCGCTAGGGCGAAACCACATTGAAATTATTCTATACTAGCAAGTGGTTTTAATCATGGCATGGCAAAAGGGACTTAAAACTTTCTTGAAGGTTTATTATATATAGCATACAACATATTTATGAGCACATAAAGATAAAACATGTTACGCATCAAGTTTAGCCACTAAATTAATAATCATTAATTTAAGCATAATATTTATGTGTCATTAGTTTCTCTATAATTATGAGGATGAGACTTTGAACTTGGTTATCATCTCCAAATCAAGACAACAAGAAGTGCAGCCGAACTAAGCCATTAGGCAACCACAATTCCGCACTAATTCAAGAAACCAAGAAAGTAGTCCATGTGGCCGAAACTAAGCAATAGATGGTCTCGATGAACGTAGGCCAATTGCATTCACAATTCCACATGGATCTCCAATCATTGAATCAAGAACTTTGTTTCTCAATTTTAGCAATTATGAACTCTTCATAATTCTAATTTCGTTTTATCTTTGAAACCTTGATTGCGATCAAGTTTGGAAACACAATCTCGATGAACGTAGATTAGCCATCCAAACCTTGAACTAATCTTAGAATCACAAGACTAAAACAAATAGGAGATTCAAACCCAAGATCCACACCCAAAACCCAAACCCTACCCCCACGCCAAAACCCTAGGTCCGGCCGGGTCAAGGCTTGGGTCCGGTCGGACCCTTGCGAAAAATCCAAATTTTTAAAGTTCCAAAATTTATCTCAAAAATTGTTTCCCGATTCAATTAGGATTTGGTGTTCTTGGTGATCCAATCACCATGATCATCAAAACCTTGAATAAACGATTTATTCTTGAATCCCTAGAATATCAAAACTTTGATCCAATCAAAAATTGATAATCCAAACAATTTTAAATCCTCCATAATTTTAATTGCGATTGAACAGTGCGATTAAAGTTTATAAAACAATAAACCACATAAAACGCATAGACCACATAAACATCATAATCCCAATATTCAAATCATGCTAGGCACATAACAATTTATATACACACAAACATGATTATGTATTGAAATAATCAACATGAACGGGGCTCTGATACCACTGTTGGGTTTCGGAGTAACATGCGCAGCGAATTAAGCATTTAAAATTTATGAAACCCAAAGCCCATAGATCCATTCATATGATTAAGTCAAATACAACATAATGAATACTAAAATACTAACCCTTGATGCCTTTGATTTTGCATCCTTGAATTCGATGGAGGCTTGAAATCTTGATCACGAACAAAGCAAGAATCACGAACTATGAAGATGATAAGTTTCACCCTCTAGCGGTATCCACACCACGAACGAATATCAAGAACACTTGATCTTGGTTGCTAGACCAAATTATGAAACACGCTTTCACAATTGTAAGAACTATATGGAATTATGAATATTCTTGTTCTTCACTTTTGGGATCTTAGAACAAGAAAATAACTTCGCAAAACCTTATGGAGGCACTCACAACAACATGTCTAATGGCTGTAAAAAGGATCCTTAAATAGGTCCTAATCCTTAACCCTAAGGACTTAGGAAACCTAAATCCCGTCACAAATTAAGCTGCAGAGTTTCTGCCCGACTGCACTGGCACGGTCGTTCCCTTTAAGGC